>JAMRXY010000239.1:0-31038 GCA_024447195.1 Panagrolaimus sp. LJ2414 | reverse complement strand
AAAAAGCAAGATCTTTTCTTTATTGGCCAAATATTAATGAAGCAATCGAAGAAGTATCACGTTTATGTGAAGCGTGCAATGCCGTGGCGAATAATAAACCAAAAACACCTGTTATTCCCTGGCCCTCTGCTCAAGGCCCTTGGATTAGAATTCACATTGATTTTATGACTTTTATGGATTGGGAATGGTTGGTTGTGATTGACTCCTTTTCAAAGTTTCCTTTTTTATTTCAGATGAAAAGAACAACATCTGCTGACGTTATAAAAGCTTTGGAAAGTTTATTTGATATTCTTGGCAATGTTGAATAATTATGCAGCGACAGCGCACCAAATTTTGCCTCAAAGGATTTTTACAGATTTTACAAACGGTCGATCCATTAGTCACAAATTCAGCCCTCCTTATCATCCTGCCAGTAATGGCATTGTTGAAAATTGTGTTAAAAATTTCAAAAAAGGAATGCTCAAATGTCAAATTTCCAACCCTGAAGCTACACCAGCCCAACTTGAAAAAAATTTTGTTTTCAACTACCGTAACATTCAACATATGAGTCATGGCCATGAATCAACACCTGCTTTTATGCTATTTGGAAGAAATTTTCGTTATATTTTTGATGCTTTGCGACCCTGCCCAAAACCACATATGGGCCAAAAGAAGATAACGAAAGAAAAAGCAGCCGTAAATCAACAAATGGAAAAACAAATGCAAATTTTTCTCCCAAATCAACCAATTTGGTATAAACTTACAAAGGATGCAAAGGAAAAGTGGAAAAAAGGAATGATAAATAACCCTGAAAGTTGTAAAATTTATTTGGTTCAAAAAGAAGATGGAAACAAAATTCGACTGCATTTAGAACAACTTCGTGAACGAAAAATAACGCGATCTTCAATTGAAGCTGGTAATCAACAATTTGAAAGTTGTGTTCTTGAAATCATGGGATTAGATAAAAAGAATTATGGAGCGCCCTCCAAGATTAAAGTATTATTCAATGTTGACTCTTCAATTCATGATGAATTTCCACCAACCCTGATCCATAAAACAATTGACTTATTCAAACTTGACATCGCTGAATGGAATCTTCCAATACAATTGTGGGAAGACGGTGAATTATCATTGCCTAAGGGCCCCCATGTCAATATAATCTGGTCTGATCGGGTTCTTTCCGACAAGCTTTCATCTCAAAACTTTTTCCGTATTTCAACTGATGACATTATTGTGTTTGAAGGTGAACGCAAACGTGGTATTTTGGCAAAGGTCGTTGGCAAGGTTGTTGGATTAATGCTCATTACACCTCTTGAAGCTGATGAAGCTCGTGATCCCTTCATTCTCGCTCCGGAAGAATGGTTTGGTGGAATTGGTCCCTTTACTTGGTTGAAGTCATATGACCGGTATGTCGAAGATCTTCACAATTATTGGGCTGATTATGCATATTCCTTGAAAACAAGGCGGGTAAATATTGAGGAAGTTCGAACCGTTACCAGAACAAATGTCTACCGCCGGGTTCCTCCATCTCCAACACCTTCGAGTGAAAGTGAACCAGAACCATACTGCAAAAAGATTCGTGAAACCCGTCCTCCTTCACCAAGTGGCCCAGCACCCTTTTATTCTCATGAAATGAATATCGAACAATGGCGTCGTGAAGCTGCTACATTTACAATCAATGCCTCTGCAGAAACAATTTATGCTGATGCCGCAGAGTAATTTGATTGGTGCCAAAGCGATAATATTCAAGCTCCAATTATGCCTCGACCTGCAGTCCCTCCTCCACCAACACCTGAATAAATCCATGTGAAATCAAAATTCTCCACCCTCATCCATTTAAGTTTACTTACTCTTTATTAATTTTTATGTAATCAAATTTTGTTGTATTTTTCAAAACTCTTATCGTAATCAATTTTTTTATCTTTAAAAATCAAAAGTTAAAATTGTAGTCACGATTCTTTTCTGTAAACCAGAATCGGTAGTAGGTCAAAAACTTTTATTTACTTTTCTTTTTTAACAAAAAAATAATAATAATCTTCTCTTTTAATTGTTTTCTTTTTAATTGTACTTTTTTTGTCCTCTGGGAAAAATCTTTATTGGATAGAGGGGTTGGTAGAGAATTCGTCTGATTTATTAATTTATCTGTTAACCTTTTTAAGTCTCTTTTTAATTTTTCTATTTTCTACCGTTAAACACTTTCGTAAAGGGGGGAGGAATGTGGTAGCTATTGAGGTGGCTCAAAGAACACCCACATTCCACCATTACTTATCAGTCTGAAAGGGGTCTTAATTAGCTTCCAATTAAGGGAGCTAATTGGGCTACTGTTTAATTTGGTGACAGACTGATAAGCTAATGGTGGCGCCACCACGATAGCTACCACGCCCAACATCCACTCCCTTCCAGCCTAAATAAATAGCATTTCATTCTTTGGTTGTATCAAGCCTTTTTAGTTTTGGTACTTAAATTGAAGTGTTTTAACGTTAATAAAGTATATTCATTTATTGCATTCAAAGTCGAACGAACAACAGTTACAGTACCTCCCAGATAGAAACATAACAATTCGATTTTCTAAAAAGATTGTGTTTTTTCCATAAAAAAATGGCGATTGTTCTTTCCACTCCAACAAAATAATAATTTTAATACTGTTCAATATACAATTTCTGAGGGCTCTTTTATTTGTAGTGAAATTTATAAATAAAAATTTTCATTAACGAAAAGAAAAATGTCGATAAGATTTTAAATCTTAAATATGAATATGTCATCATTTGATAGTTATTGTCAAGTTTTGATAACCCTAGTTTTTTCCAAAATATTCAAAAAATTAAATTAAAAGTTTTAAGAATAAATTGTTATTTTATTGATTGAAGAAAGGCAAGAAAATTCAAAACAAACAAACAAAAATTGTAATAAAAATTTTATCTGTTTTTTTGATCAACATTTTTCATCTCATGTTTTCGCGGTTATGTCAAAGTTTAATAATGTCTTGAAACAGAAATCCTGAAAATCAGTTTTTAAACTAAAGCATCAAATGACTGATTTTCTTTAATAATTTAATCATTTTTTGAATATTTGATTGGTTACCTTCGATAGTGAAAGAAAAGACATGAAAGCCAAAGTTTAACATTTTTGGGAATATTTGAATATAAATTCTATTTGCTGAACTTGCTCACAAACATTATTAAAAACTTTATGCAAATTTTTGATATTTTCAGGAGGTTTTTTGAAGTTGAAATTTGCGAAATTTATTTATTAAATGATGACACTTAATTGTTATCAAAAAAGACAGAAACAATCTTGCAAAAAAATCTTTTGAAAAATGAAGCAAACAAAAAAAATTTTTTTTATCAATTTTGTGATCAAAAATTTTTTTAAACAAAAACAAAAGATTTTGCTGTTGCCGTTTATTTTTTTCACTTTTCAAAGTTGTTTAAATTTTTTCATTGAATAGCAATTTTTTGAATATTTAATCTTTTTAAACTAATAATATATGTCACTAAAAAAGTACAGAAGACACGAATGTCAAATTTTTTATGTAATTTTGTTACAAAATTCTAAGAAAAAATGCATTGAATTTGGTAAAATCATTTCAAAAAAACTGATGACAAAGATTTGCAATAAAAATGTGAATGATTTCAATGATGTAACTGTCCTATAAATTTTTCATATAATTCATATATTTTTCCTATAAGATTCATAAATGTCTATATAAATAATCATATAACCTTCAATTTTATGATTTGCATATTAGAAGATCACAGAAAACATATTGGAAGGTTATATACTAAAATTTCAAAAATTCCTATAAACTTCACATTTAATTCATAACTGAAATTACATCATCCTCATAGAAAAACTTTTATTGATTCAATAAATGCTCTAACAAGAAAAAATTAAGTTCATTTTATCAAATAATAAAAACCTATCACAAAAATTATGCAAATTTATTATTTATCCAATTTTTATGGGGAATGCTGTGACACTGGGTGCAGCAACATGAGACGATACTTGTGAGCGTCGAAATAAAAATAATTTTAGTAAACCTCTTCGATAACAAGAAATGACAGATAATTTAACAATTGGATTTACAAAAGTTGCCAAAGCTCCCAAAAAGAAGGCAATCTTTCCAGCCCATGCTAGATTTATTCCAAGTACAATCGTGGTAAGATCCAATAAAGTCGGCAATGCTACAGTAACAAATGGAACGAAAGCCTAAAAATATGCAAATTTTTAAGTTTTTGCAAATTTTTAAATTTTGGCGAAATTTTAATTTCATGCAAATATCCATATTTGTGCAAATTGTTAGACTTACTTCAACTGTCATAACAATAGAAATTTGTTTTTGATATTTTTGAATTCCATCGTTGAGTTCGGTATTGCCTTTGTTGTTCATGCCATAGAAAATTTTAATGCCGCAAAAAAATACAGCAGCATATGAAACGACAACAATAGAATAGGCAATAGCAAAACTGAACTTGAAAGCTGGCTGAAATAGAATTAATCATGTTTTTTTACCATTTTCGATAATTTTGAAGCTTTTATTTTTAAGCTATTAAACTTTGTTTTTTTGTTTTCCTCCAAACTAGAAATTAAGGCCTTCTGAATCCTCTGAATCCAGAATCCCTTTAGAAAATCATAAAAATCCTTTGATCCTTTACCGCCATTGGCACAAGATCAAAAGCTCAGCAGTTTCAAAATAATTTCAACCCCCTCTTAAATAAAATGCTTATGATGTCTTGCTCAATATAATATTCAAATTTAATTTCTAATTTCAAAATTTTTAATTAAAATTTTCACCTGCCTGGAGGTCATTGCCCTTAGGCAATGTTAAGAAATTAGCCAGACTGTTTATGAAAAATGAAAATGAAAAACACTTACAACATAGAAAGCCCCAAAGCGATTTGTTTTTCCAATAGCTGCAAAATCTGTGTCATTTAAGAGATATGCAAATGTGGCATCAGTTTCAGTTCGAGTATACAAGTGTTGGTAATAAAATGAACAATATACACAAATGATAGATACACCAATGCCAAAAAATAGCATAAATAACCATTTATTTAAGGTTACTTTCCTGAAATTATAATCGAAATACGCAAATTTTTCTAGGGATTGATAATTTTCATCAACATTAATGAAGTAAGCAAAAAAGTAAAAAGTTTATGCAAATTTTTGAAAAAAGCCCATTTTTTAAACCAAAGGTATAAAAATTAGCATAATTTTAAAGAAGGTGGACTCTGTGATACTTTTTTATTCAACTAACCTGATACCAGAATTTTATCTTGAAACAAAAAAGCTATTCTTTTTCGTTTCAAGATAAAATTCAGGGATCAGGGCAGCCCAATAAAAAAAATTTCAAGGAGCACTCCACTTTTAAAAATTTATCTAATTTCAGTGAAAAAAGATTTTAAAAAAACAAACCAGCAAATAAGTAAATATCGATAAATAAATTGTACCGCAACATTTACAACCGAAAGATAAAGAAAGAACAAAGAGATTGGAAGGGAAATGGCACTCCAAGGTGATGGCAAATTTCCAAGGACACCTTCAGTGAAAACAAAATACACTGCTCCAATTGTTACCATATCCTACAAAAATATAGTTATGAAATTGATGTCTATCAAACATTATGCCCTTAGGTGATATTCAATAAAATCGGGAAAAAACGGGAGTTGATTTTCTTCAGACACTTTTTGGATTATCAGGGAAAAAATTTTTATATGCGAGTGATGCAACTTCACATATGAATAATATGTGAAGGCTATATACCTCCTATGTGAAGTTTGTATGAAGTTGAAAGCTTTAGTATGTAATCTTCCCACAACATCCCTATGATTTTCTAATATGCAAATTTTATATCATTATTGCTTGTATATGAGATTTACATGAATCTTATATGAATCATATGGGATATAGAAAAGGTCTATGAATTTTGAAAAAAACTATGTGTTTAAATTTTTAAGATTTGCATAACCCCCAATACTGTCATATCCGCTTTTAAAACTTACCGGTTGAACAAAGATATCCCAAACTGCAAAGAAGAAATCCGTCACACATCCAAGGTACAAAACTTTTTTGTAATCTGTTAAATTTGACGATGATGAAGTTCTTATTAAATAAAATAAAATTGAATTTAAAATCATTGAAAAGGGACTTAAAATTATATTAAACCAAAATTTTATTTGTGTTAAAAAGAAAAAATTTTCTGAAAATGAGTCTGCCGAAGTTAAGTTTGAATTCATGCTGAAAATGTAAGTTTTTTATTAAGAACATAAAATGAAAAATTTGTATGACGGGTCAAATATTGATGGTTTTATGAAAAATTTGAATAATTTTATCACCAAAAAATCCGGGGCAAAAAAATTTTTTCGTTGAAAATTGGGCCAATTTAGCAAAAATTTGTTTAAAAATGTTATATAATAAGCATTAAAATTTGCATAATGCCCAACGTAACTGAACAAATTTAAAGAAAAGAAAATTGTTTAATTATTGAAAAAACTATAATTTTCAAAAATTATCATCAGTTTTTACAACTAAAATTAAAAACGTTTTTTAAAAGCTTTGAAGCAATGATTAAAAATTTGCATAAAGAATTAAAGAAGCAAACGTTTATGATTTTATGAAAGTTTGATAAATTATTTTCACAGTAAATTTATGGTAGAAAAGTATTGCCCTAAATTTAAATAAAATATTTTAAATTTTTTTCTCGCAAAAAAATTTGCTAAAGAATTTGCATAATGGATACAGTAATTAAAAAATTGTAAAAAATGAAGAATTCGCAGTTTTGAAAATTTACATAAAAAAGGTTGTAAAACAAGAAAGTCATAAAAAGAAAGGCATTTTTTCAACTTCAAAAAAAAAGAAAAACATCCAACACTTTTTTCTTTCTATTTTCTAGTTACAGTCATTGCCCTAAGGGAATAATAAAAAGGAGTAGTAGTTGTAAACGCTTGTTTGTAGTACTCAGAAAAAAAAGAAAGAACTATGGAAAAATAAATTAAAGAACATACAGGTGTTTTAAAAAGTCATAAATTTTTTTAACTTCGTCATTTAACTTCTCAAAAGATTTAATAAAAAGGGTAATAATTTGAATACTGAAAAATACTAATGAACAAATTAAGTAATAGGAAAAAAGTCTATGAATATTAAAAAAAGTTTCACCTGTTCAATAGAAATAATATTAAAACAGATCCAAAAGATTGAAAAGTGCTATTTTTATTTGAATTATATAGAATTAATATATTTTTGATAACATGTATATAAGTTTGCATATAGCCTTGTGGAAAAAAACATTAATTTTATGGTATATAATAAACTTAACTTTTAAAAGTTTTATGCAAAGCTACAAAATGTATTTGGTCTTATGGTGAAGCTTTAATTTTATTTGAATTTTAAAAACAAACGATTAAACTTATGGTTACTGTCAATGAAAGTTTCACGCTACCACGGTTCCTCAGAAAACATAAATTTTCCCGCAAAGAAAATGTTAAGCAGCGGTTGCAGTCATAAAATCTTATATGCAAATTTTTTACAGGAAGGTTGTATGTATCCTTGTCATCATTTTTTAAAACGTTGTTTACACAAAAAAGTTGAGATGATTTGTGTTTTTTTTTCAACATTTCGTTCTTTCAAAAAAATATCACATTTATATACTTTTTTAGTACCAATTATTTGTTCTAAGAAATCAAATATTCAAAGATATGATTATTGGATCAATCGTTGAAACAACTTTGAAAACTTTTTAAAAGAAAAATGACAGCAGCAAACTTTTTTATTTTTCTTTAAAAAATTTTGATCAATAATGTAATAAAAAAATTTTTATTTGTTTTATTTTTGCACATTTGTATAAACATTTTTTGCTGGAAAAAATCTGATAATCACTTCAGCATTTTTGTTCATCGCAAACTTTAAGCATTTAAATCACCTGAAAATAGCAAAAATTTGCATAATAGTTTTAATTAATGTTCAGATCAAGAGCTCTGTAGCAGCTTTGCATGTCTGTCTTTCTCTCTTTTTTAAAAAATACTGATAAGGAATTTTTGCGATATATATCGCTTTTATGTTATTAATTATTGATGATAACAAATTAAATATTCAAAAAATGATTATTAAAAAGAGAGATATATCATTTTCTAATTTAAACGATATGATTTATGGAACACTACAATATATAAATCAAGAAAAACATTGATTGTTTTTCTAAAAAAATGCTCCTCAAAGATTTCTTTGAAGAACAAAAGGTCACTTTAAAAATTTTTTAGGTTATGACCTCTTAATACTCTAAAAATGTGAATTTATTCATTGATTTTTATACCTCTAAAAATGATGACGATAACAAAGAAATTATTATTTGTTATCGTCATGTACAACCACTAATTTCTAATTTTCCCTTCAAAATTATTTGCTGATAATGATAACTAATTTGGTAATAAAAGCAGTTTTTTGTTTGAAGAAAACGACAATTGCCAATTAAAGAAAAACTATTTTTAGACAAAACAATAAAAATCCTACAAATCAAGATATGTCATTTTTGAATTACACAAAGCGGCAAAAGATAGATCTCGTTTTATTGATCAAAAAATTGATAAAAACTTTTTTTTACAATTTTTTGTTTTTCTTTGTTGTGGATTTTCTTTCTTTTCTTTAACACAAACAGAAAAAAGTTTCTTGGAATTTTGTTTTATTTATTTTTCAAACTCATTATTTCAGGTACCATACCCCCAGAGAAAAAAAAAGGGATTTTTTAAAATTTTCTTTTCATTACCACTGAAATATCTACGTTTTAAATATGCAAATTTGTTTTAAGGTTTTTTTGATAAATATGATATACGACTTTACACTTTGGGGGGGGAAACATTTTTGTACAACCAGTAATTTCTAATTTTCCCTTCAAAATTATTTGCTGATAATGATAACTACAAAACATTTTTATCGAAATCATGTGACCTAAAAAATAATTAAAACAATTTTCATCAAAAAAAAACTTTGATTAAAATATATTGCATTCGTTCATTCAAGTTTATGTCATCATCATTTCCAGTTTTTTGAAGTTTATCCTTTTCTCTTTTTTTCTCATTCTTTTTTTCCGGTTCAATCATAATACAAAATTTTATTCACATACATTTATTCTAAAAATGAAGTTGCACTCATAAATATTCAAAATATTAAATCTAACTCGAACAAATTTTTTGACAAGATTAATATAAATACAACTAAAACAAAGTTTCAAAGTTTCATAATTTATTTTGTTCCATCATTTTGGAATTCTTTTTTTTCCTCGTCCCGTTTTTTGTTAAATCAAGGACATCAGCACCAAATTTGTCATCATCCTGGATTGGCTTGAAAAGTGGAATTGGTGTTTCTGATTCTTGGTTTCTGATTTTAAAATTTTCAACTCCGTTTATCAAGTAAGTAATGTTTCTATTACCCCCACTTAAACCCGGACCTGATCAAATTTTGATCCGGATCACTAAAATCTCAAATCGGATCAAGCTCCAGGCTATTGTGGAATATTTCAAAATTTCAAA
Source organism: Panagrolaimus sp. LJ2414 (assembly GCA_024447195.1). Taxonomy (NCBI): domain Eukaryota; kingdom Metazoa; phylum Nematoda; class Chromadorea; order Rhabditida; family Panagrolaimidae; genus Panagrolaimus; species Panagrolaimus sp. LJ2414. Next base: position 21,538 of record JAMRXY010000239.1, on the reverse strand, counting down.
GAATTGTAACTATTTACATAATCTCTCAAATTGCGAATTTTCAGAAAAAATCTTAAAAATATTTCTGCAGCAAACTTTTTTTAAGATTTTTTCTGTAATTCAAGCTAAACTTTTACCGTTATCCGCGAAAGATCAAAGGCATGCTCCTCTCGAAATTGTTTCGTGAGATTCTGGTATCAGACTACAGTAGAAATTCTTTTTAATTTTTTTGGTGATTTAAGAAAACTGTTGACTTCAGAATCCGTCAATACAATATCCAAATAAGATTAAAATCTCCATCAAGTTCTATTTTCTATTATGGAAAAGAGGAAAAAAGTTCTGCTACAGTAATCCGACATCAGAGGAATTGAGAGTCTATCCAAAAAAATTTGAGTAAGAATTTGAGAGAGATTGCGACAAAATTACAATTTTTTAAAGTTTTGCCGTGGCTCGGTGACAGCATTAACAACGTACCTATTCCAAAATTATAAAAACCCTTTGATCTTTTACCGCCATCCGCAAAAGATCGAAGGCATGCTTCTCTCGAAAAATTCTTAACCCATTCAAAACAATTCTCTTTTTCTGATGACGTCGTTGGTCGGGATGGTCGTTTACTATCACGATCCAATAATTCGTTTGGTCAGGGTTTTAGTGAGAGTCCAATTCCATCAATTCCTTGTATCTTGCAATCTCAATTTTTAGGCCAACCTACAGTAAAAATGCAAACAGATAAAAGAATGTTATCCTTAAAGAAGGTTTCATCTGTTTCCATTGAAGCTGCAAGTTCCACCAGATACCTGGTTCTTGGGGTAACAATTTTAATGCTCCTTTTTGGTTCAGCTGATGTAATTCTTTTTAATATGACTGTTATTTGCATGACGAAAGAAGTTTTTATCAATGAAACAATGAAAGAAGAAATTGAAATTTTTTCTACACAAGAAAAAGGATTTTTATATTCCATTGTTGCAATTGGTTGTTTGATTAGTTCTTTAACAGTCATGAAGATTATCAACTTGACGAGTGGAAGGTTTGTTTTTGTACTGTTTGATTAGTGTATTTGAAATCAAAATTGCAATTTTTGTTTTTTTAATGACATATTATATGCAAATTTTTGAACAAATCAATTGAAAAGTCGACATTGATTTTCTGGCCACAATTCGACGCACAACTTAAAAGCGGCAAAGATCAAAGGAAAACTTTTTAAAAGCATTTTGAAACTTTCAAAAAAAGCCTTTGATCTTGTCAATCCCTGAGGGAAAAAACCAAAATTTCTGTTATTCCTAATCACCATTATTATGCTAATTTTTTACTGAGATTTGCCTAAAAAGTAGATATCATATCGAAATTTTATTAATTAAATAAATTTGCATATCATGAATTTCAACATTTAGTTTTTTTCAAAATTTGCATATCACAAATTTTGAAATTGACTTCTACAATCTTCAAAGTTTTGCATAAAAATTCGTTTTTAGATTCACATTTACATTGTATACCGCAATCGGAGGAGTTGCAACTTTACTTTTGCCGATGTGTGCCAAAGTTGGATTTGTGCCGGTTTTGATTGCTCGAGGATTTCAAGTGAGTAGAGATTATCAAAATCGGCATTTTGAAATTGAAATTTGTTTTTTTTAACTAACTTGCTCTAAATGATTTTTACGAACTTCACATGAAGATTATGCAAATTTCAGGGAATTGGAGTCGGCATGGCATTTGCCTTCATTGGTTACATGTCATCTGCATGGTCTCCAATAAAATCAAATGGCATCTTTTTATGCGCTTTAACTGCCTACAATCAAGTATGTTTTGGAACTACCGAAATTCATGTCTAACCAATTATGCATATTTTAGTTAGCACCTCTGATAACGATGCCGTTGGCAGGATTTTCATGTTCATCAATTTTTGGATGGCAAGGAATTTATTATTTATTTGGATTTTTAACTTTAATTGTTTGTGCAATATTTTATTACATTTATACAGATACTCCAAGAAAGCATAAGTAAGCATTTTCTGAGTTTTGTTACAAATACAGTTTCTTATGCGTATGATGTAACTTCACATATGAATTATATGTGAAGGTTATATACCTCAGGTTATATACCTCAAATGTGAAACTCATAGAACTTTTAATTTTTATAAATAACCTTCCCACATCTTTCATTTGTTCTTCTAATATGCAAATTTTATATTGGAAGGTAATATGAGGTATATGAAACATATATGAATCTTATAGGAATCATTTTTGAAGTGTATATGCATTATGTAGGAAAGTTATATGAAAATAATATCATTCACATATGCAAACTTCAACAGAAAAACTTGCTATTTTTTTTAATTTTCTTTCCTATTTCAGATATGTCAGTCCCCGAGAACTTTACATAATTGAAAGTTGCAAAAGTATTGTTGAAGATCGAGTAAAACCAAGGATACCGTATTACAAAATGATAACCGATATCTCAGTAATTGGGACATTGGTGATGGCAATCGGAGATTTTGTTTGCTATAGTAAAACGAATCTTTTGCATAACTTTAAAATTCTAATGGCCTAAATTTTAGATATTTTCATGCTTTTTGCACCGGTTTATCTTAACAAAGTTTTGGGACTTGATGTTAAGCAAACTGGTGTCTCCTCTGCAATACCGTACATTGGAAGTTTAATTGTTAAAATTTTTATTGGTCCATTTAGCGATAAGCTAACTTCAATCAGCATGTTAAATAATGTCCGAACATTTATGTGTATTTCACAGGTAAGCAAATAAGATGTTGAAGAGTCTTAAAACATAATTGTTTTGGGATAAGATATTGTATTACCCTAATTAGGATAAATATTCGTTCAATTTATGCAAATATGTAAACTTTAGAATTGTAAACAGACAATTTTGGGAATTTTAATTCAAAGTTTATAAACATTTGATTGAAATTCAAAATCCCTAAAATAATCATTTTTGCAAATTTTGGAGTTAACCTAAAAATTTGCATAAACAATGACGGATTTTCTAGCGCAATAAAAGTGTCGCATTTTGATTTTCTGAGAAAGTTTAAAATAAAACTTACCAGAAAATCAAGTTTTTAAGTTACTATAGTTCATACAAATGTTTGTATTTTCAACAATTTCATAAAAATTAGCATAAGTTAAAATAATTTAAACCCAAAACATTTCATTTTTCAAAAATGGAAACAAAATTTTTCGTTTTTTAAAAAATAAAAATCAAATGCTTTTTCCAAATACTGTAATTCATACAAATTTTTGTGGTGTTTCGGGGGTATAAATCTTAAAAAAATTTGAATAAACTATAGTAATTTCAAAACATGGAAATTCAGTTATATAAAAGTTTGGAACAAAAAACTTTTACGATTTTTTTGCATACCATGGATTATGCAAATTTATTCACTTTTCAGCTATCAATGACAATTTGTTTGATCTTTCTTGCGCTAATCCCAACAGATTGGATCTTCATTGCTCAAGTGATATATCTAATTGCAATTATCGGATCAGCATTTAATTCAGTTGGATATTATAAAGCTGCATCCCTTTCATATGGATATTTTTCATCAGTTGTAATGTCATGGTTTGCAATAATTTATGCCATTGTAATCCTTCTTTTACCCCTTGGTAAAACGTATATCGCTGGAGAGGATTCTCCTGAACAATGGAGACTTTTCTTTTATCTTGGGGCGGCAATTGCTTTAGCAACTTTGATCTTTTGGTTCTTTACCGCAGATGTGGAACTTCGATCATGGGCAATTATTCAAAAGAAACCTTCAATTGTTTCAGTAATTAATTTTGGGGCATCTGATGGCGGATTATTTAATCTCAAAAAAAGTGGTTCAAATTGGGAAAAATAAATATACTTGTGTCTAATTTATATCTATGTATACTGTACTTTTTAATTATTCAAATAAAAGTTCAAATATATTATAAAATTGTGGTAACAAAGTAATTAGTACAACTCGGTTTGTAAAAAAATATAAATAAAATTTTTGCAAGTTGTTTTGTGTTGGCATCAAAATCATCACTTTCAACAATTTGTTCGAGATTAAAAACAAGGACAAAGTATTAGGGGGATTCATAAGTTTGTTCCGCGATTTTGAACTTGGCAAAGTGTTCTTCCTCTACAAACCGCAGTAGTCATTTTTAAAAAAAGAATTTGATTTTAAAATGACTACTGCCGTCAACAAAAATAACAAATACACTTTTAAAGAACCTCTTCGACAATGTTTTGCTTTTCCATCTGATGTTATTTTACATTTATTAAAGAGATTGCCCAAGGCAGTACAAAACTTTTTTTATTTTTTAGATGACGTATCTTAACACGAAAGCAATATGCTCAGGCAGCAACAAAAGAAAAGAAAAGAGAGAACACAAAAAGAACACATGTTTCACTCGCGTATCCATTGTTTTTCCTGTGCATATTGCTTTCGTGTAAAGATACGTCATCTGAAAGAATAAAAAAGCTTTGTACTGTCTTGGACATTTCCCTAATGAATCCAAAATCTGGAAATGGACTTGAAAAACATAATCAAACATGCAAATATTTTTGATCAAAAAAATTTGCTGCATCATAAATACTGCAATTTTAAAACAATCATTTTGGAAGCTTCAATTTTGTTGAAAGTATAATAAATCTTTACGGGTAACAACTACTTTATTTTAAAATATTAATTTGCTTTTTCAGCAGAGAAAAAGCGTTCCAAAATTTCTTTAGGATTTATTTCAAGCCACACAAAAGAGTGAGCGGAATTTAATGTTTACCTCAAACTTTGGGTAATTAAACCGAATATAAAATGGTTTTACTCCATTTTGTGCGATAACAAAGATTACCAAAAGACTCGATTGGGTTGAAAAAAATATTAAAAAAATATAACATTAAAAAGGGAGACAGAATCAAAAGCAAACGAATTAAATGTGTCAAAAGATGCGATGAAAGTCAGAGAGAAACAACGCAGCAGCAGCAGCAGTTGTGTTTCTTTTTCTCTATCGTTTCCTTTTTGACACTGCACTTTTTTTAAAGTGAGCACGATAGACCCAATGGCGTCCTTTGATCTTCTTTTCAGTGGCAAAAAAGCAAAAAAAACAATTTTTTCGTCGGTTTAATTACCCAAAGTTTGAGGTAAACATTAACTTCCGCTCACTCTTTTGTGTGGCTTGGAATAAATCCTAGATAAATTTTGGAACGCTTTTTCTCTTAAAGAAAAAGCAAATAAATTTGAAAGAAAAGTGAAAGTGTTGCTGCATTGTGTGAAAAAAAATCAAGATCTGCTTTAATACTGAAGTTTTATCAATATCAAAATATATGCAAAATTAGTGCCAAGTAATAATAGATTTCTGAAAATTAATACAAAAAATGTGAATCTCAGCTTATATCCAACCAATTTTTTTCATCAATACCATCTTGGAATCAGAAAAAATAATTATGAAAGAAAATTTCATCAGAATTTATTGAATCAAAGCTTTTAAAATTTTCGTGTCGGAACCTCCAGTCGAAGTTAAGGCAAAAAATTTATTTGTGATGCGTCTCCTCCTTTAATAAAAATAAAAATATTACACTACAGATAAACGCAAAACATGTATTTTCTATCCTATTTTTGAAAATCAAACAAGTAAAAAATAATGTTTACATTTTTTAAGAAAAAGTCTCTAAACTTTTATCATAAAAGTTTTATGTTAAATAAAATAATTGAAAAATTAATAAACATTTGAGAACTTTGTTCCAAAAAGGTTAACGGTGATGGGAATAGCTAAATTTATTGTAAGAAAATTTAAAAAATTTTTTTGAGTGAGAGTCAAAAGTTATGTTTTTAAAATAAACCGTGATACACAATAAAAAGATCTTTCTCTTTTTTTTCTCTTTTTTCATACAATTTTTTTGTCTGTCTTCAAAAAGAAGAAGAATTTGTAATTTTACATCTTTTTAGGTAGTCGTCGATTTTAGTGTCAATCCAAATAGTTTTCGAAATTTCTTTTTTTTGTTGTTTTTTCAGTTGCTTGTTTTTGAAATCATCAAAAAAAAAACGATTAAACATTAAGATTTTTTAAAGATTTATCATTGTTGCCATCTTAAAAATTTTATGATGAACTTTGTGCTGCTTTTTTATCCTTTTGTTGGAAAAAAGCGTTTAACAAAATCAGTGAATCATACATGAGTACTCGCAATCTCCTTAATTTTTTGGTGGAACAAGTATTTGCTCGTTTTCCTTTTTTTATTAAACTTATTTGGAATAGTTTATGAACGAAAATAAATGATAAAGTGCGTTGCAAATTACATTACATTCCAAAAAAATAATACTTTTTAGAATGTAAGCATTAAAGTCTATTTGATTGACTTTATTAAAGAGAAAAGATAATTATTGGAGCCACTGATATTCGGATTCAGCATGTCAGAAAACCTATAAATCCTGGAAATAATCTAAAATAATCCGCCAGTAATATTTTAACAGTAATAATTGTTAAAAATGGGTGTTGCAAAGGTTTATGGCCACCTTTGAAAAAATTTGCATACGAGATGATATGAAGTAACTGATGTTCAGGGGTTGTTGAATATGCTTATTTTAGCTCATCTATGAAGAAAAATATATAAAATATTCATTAACGCCGATTTGGCACTATGTCGAAAATACGGTAGTTAGTGTATTTTGGCACTTTTAAGATGCCGAGAAAACGGCAAAAAAGTGAGTTTGGCAAAAAGCTACAAATGCCATTTCATAGCCCTATCTATGGTTAATAATTCCCCAAATTTTCATAGCTCAATCTTATCTAGGTTTCTGTAGCCATAATTTTGAAAATCTGTACTTCAGCCACTTTTCAGCTTTTTTGACCAAAATTTTATGTTTTTTGATGTTTTGCTGTTACTTTGAAAAGCGGCTCTCTTTCTTTGATCTTTTGTAAAAACGTGACTCCGTCTTCTTTCGACTCTGGAGTCTTAGTTGCAAAAATAGTGATCAAAAGTTGCAATTTTTGTTAAATAACGCTTTATTTAAATTTAATTTTGAAATTTAAAATTTATAGGTTATGAACGAAAATAAATGATTTATTTATTAAAAACTATATTCTTAAGCTTATGTTTTTGTTTAAAACAGTTTATTAAAACATCACTTTTTTCAATTATATCGATTCCATTTTTTCTGTTTTCTGAGTATGACTGTTTCATAAAAAAAACCTTCTCAGTCTATAATTTTTTGTTGTTCTCGCAGTTTTTTTCTCCTTTCTGCTTACAAATATTGTTGATTGACCTTTCAAAGCTGGACATAAGTAATATGTATGTCTATGATTTTTTCGCAATCATTTTTGGTTTTTTTTGCCTTTTTCGAAGAAGAACAAAAAAGGAGGAGTTTCACTGTCACTCTTTCTCAGACAACCAGTGTTCTGCTTTTGCCTTTTTTGCCGGCCCCGCCCTGCCCCGCGCGCCGCAGATTTTTAAAAATTGCCCGCGCCCCGTTGGGGGCGCCCGGGGGCGGGGCAAAAGCGAGGCGAAGCAAAACACTGCAAACAGCCCACCTATGCTTCACGTTTTTCATTTTTTAGAGAAAAACGCTTTTTCATTTTTCATTTTTTCATTTCCTCAGAAAAAGAGAGTCGTTTTTGGGCGGTGTTGTCTATTTAGATATTTTTTATTTCGATAAAATTGAGTTTGTGTTTCATGATAATTTTTTTTCCAATGCATTTTTCGAATCGATTTTAATATAAAACATAGCTTTTTTGCTTTCAGGGATCGGAGGATCAAGTGCCAAATCATGGCTAATCTCTTTTTCTTTGGCCTTCTTTGGGTCATTACAGTAAATTTTCATTATTAATTATCATTTGGATAATTAATAATGAAAATTTTTTTTTCAGATTTCTGCAACTTTTTGTGATGACAAATCATCATTTAAACCAAAATTGCAATGGATTTGTATTCCATCTGGAATGCTTTTAACAATTAAAACTGTTGAACCTTTTAATGGAATTGCCAATGCCGTTGGGTATCGAGAAAATTGTAGCAGTGTTGGACATGGACAAACAAATACATATATGGTCATTGATTTTGATGATGGTGATCATTGTGGTGTTAAATATGAAAATGTAAGTTATTATAAAAATAGAGATATGTGATATTCAAATTTAGAATTAGCGTACCGTAATCGTTATCAGATATGAATAATGGATATATACTAAATCCATAACAGTTGATCTGAAAACGATTATCCACAATATCCCTCGAGGCAAATTTCTGATTAATAATGACAACATAACATTTTTTAGCAAACTGAAACTTATTGGGTTGAAGTTGAAGTTCATGAATCCAATGTCCTTGCCTTTGAACATTATGCAATCTTTAATGTAACCTGTGATAATTCTTCTTCAATGTCATATGATCCATTGGTTGGATTTTCTCTTGATCTTTATCCATATTCACTTAACAATGGCACAGAAACAACCTATCATTCCACAAATGCCGAAAATGGACAAAATTATGTTTTGCATGCTTTTCTTGAACCTTCTGATGACTCAATCAAATATCTTAATCATTTTCAATTGACCAGCTGTTTTGTTGAAGGTGATCAAGCTGTTGAAAAATTTGAAATTATTGATTCACATGGTTGTTCTACTGATTTAAAGCATATCAGTGATGTTGAATATGATAACGGATATGCAAAGGTTAATCTTTCATCACTTAATCCATATTTAAAGTTTGCCAAGTTAAAATGCAAATTTTCAATTTGTGAAAAAAATGAAACTTGTCGGGTATGATTTTTTTTGATTAATGTAGTATTACCGTAATCACGTATCTTTTTTTAGCAAAGGTGCCAACGTCATTGGTATGATTCAGCTTTGAAACGTGCCAAAACTTTTGCAAATTGGATTGGCTTCAATACTACTACTACTGCTACAGATGATGACTCACAAGAACCTTCCTCAGCAATCATTGATCCATTTATCAGTTGTTATGATAAATTAAATGACCGCCGCCGTGAAACAATTGTTCAACTTTTGGTTCTTTTACAAACTGATGCTCTTCCATCAAAATCATCACAAAGCAGTCTTTTCATTAATAAATGCTACAAAATTGATTTCTACTTTTATGTCTTTGAACAATGCTGTTCATTTGATGAAATTTATTTGCTTTATGTTATTATTGTCGTTGAATGGGTTATCATGATCGGATTGATTTTATTGAATCTTTTTCGATGTTATCGACGAGTCAAAGCTGGTAAAATTGGTTATAAAAATGATGAAGATTACTTTGTTTTTGATAAAACTGGAGATAAAGGTAAGAGTTTGGTTTATTTTCTTTTAGGGGGTTTGAAATTTTTAAAAGTTTTGATATGCAAATTTTTCTAACAAACCAATTTATAGTTTCGATAAATTTGCATAAAATTTGATATGTTCAATTTTAACTAAAATTTAGTTAATTGAGACTGGATACTTTGGGAAAAACATCTATTAAAAATATGCAAATTTTTCACTGGTTTTTTATCGATATTTTATAAGAGCTATAAATAACGTTACTGTACTTTTATCTCAATCTATTTAAACTTTTCAGATGATGAATCACTTGTTCGTGAAAAGAGTTTTCTTCGTCGAATTTCCAAGCGTCGTCGACCTAGCGTAAAATCAGATGAAATTTATGCCACAATTAAATCCCGTTCCTCAACCCGTCCCCAGAAAATCAATTCAATTTCACAAATCTATGACAATCCATACATCACAATGCCATCTTTCTTCAAACCTCCCTACACCAATGACAATGAACATATTTATGCCGGTTACAGTATTGAAGAAAATCCAACCTACATCTGCCAAAAAAATATTTCCTATAAAAATGATATTTGCAGTACCTTTATTTAAGACTATCTTCTGATTTTTTGGTGGATATATCTTTGATGTTTCGTGGCTCACTTTTTTTCACTTAAATGCTCTAAAATTTGCTTATATTTGTATCGGGTTTGAAAAGTTCGACTTGTATTTTTTTAAAAATTTATTCAAATTTGTAAAAGTTAAATAAAATTTTCATGTTTTTTGCAGTTTTGCTCAAGAACGCCAACATTTTAGAGGGGCAGAAACCGCCGAGAGGCAAGCCTTTGATCTTGTGCCGATGGCGGTAAAAGATCAAAAGATTTATATGAGTTTTGCCTCTGGAGTTCCATCCTGCTGACAATTAGATAATTGAAGAAAACAATTTTATGCAAATTTTTAAAGACTGCATAACTTTTTCTTCTAATCAAAGGGCACAATTTATTGGGTACTGTTAACAGTAGCAACAGAAACAACAACAATTTGTCGAAAATTTCCTTCTAAACTTTTCCATTGATGGTAAATAAATTTTCGATACGGTATTACATAATACATAATCGCAGCAAATTCTAAACAGGAATGAAATGACAACAATGACAAAAATAAACATGCTGCTCCAGAGCTATGTGGAATTTGAAAAATAATACAACATCCAAGTAAAATCATTGGCAAAATTAAAAATACACAAGTCAATAAAATTTGCATAATTGAAGTAATAATCAATGAATGTTGATACTTTTCAGAAGTTGCGTTATTTTGGAATTTAACATGATAAATAAAAAATGCCATTATTGAAATGCCAGCTATCAAAAAGGCAATCAACAAATATGTGCCAAAAGTAAAAAATTTCATGGCAAATTCGACAGGAAAAAAGAACAATGAAGATATTTGAAAGTTTAAGAAAAATGGATCAAATGCCACGGCATTTTTATAAGTTGAATCAATATGTGAGAGCATTGTTATGCCAAAAGAATAAATTAGCATAACATAAAAAGCTGCTAAAATACAACCCAAAATTGCCAAAATCAATTTTTTATTCAAATTTTTTGTTAATCTTGAAGGAAATAAAAATAAATATCGATTTATGATTGTTGCAAAAACTCCAATTACACAATTCGATACAAAACAATAGCCTAAAACTGTGATTAATCCTGTGAAATATGGATTTCCATCTTTAAACATCCCTAAAGGGAATCCACTTGGGGCCGGACATAAATACAACGGTTTTACAAGGCCCATAAAATTTTCAAATGCAAAACACCAAATTGAATGATTTAAAATAAACCATTTAAAAGATTTTAACTTTTTAGATTGTGTTAAAATTATGTAAAATAAAAATGGTGAAATAATCCATGTTGAAAAAAGTGTACAATATGAAAAATAGTAATAGAAGGTGGTAATAATTGAAGATGGCAAGGACACTTTTGAAGCATTCATTTTTTAATCAATAAATCAGAATGCTAAAAATGACTCTCAATTCTTGAGGTTTTGCTTTTATAAAAGTAAAATATTGTTCAAATTTGTCAAAACACCTGTCACTTTAAAAAACCTCTTTAAAAGTTTTAAATGTAATTTATTATTTTTATAGACACACTTATGAAATTTTTACTTTTTTTATTGGGTACCTAAAAGGTATGACAAATTCATTAAAATTCTGGAGCTTTAAGACACAGTTTTGTATCGAAGTAGCAAATAATATTACAGTCTTTTGTTCATCGAGAATATGATAACTGAACTTTTAAAGCTCAATTTTTCCAAAAATCAATCACAACTAACAGAAATGAAATAGCGAAAATCAAATTTTTTTTTCATCAAGCGAGTATTTCAAGTCCCGCACAAAATTCAGGCAAAAAGAGATGAGAGAAGAAATCTGTTTGTTTCCGATTAGGCGCGCATTGGATGTATCTGCATTTAAACTCCAAAATCATGCATGAAAATGTTTGTCATGACTAGTTACATGACCTGTGATTTGCACGATTTAATTGGATTACGTATGTAAATTTTTTATTTAATGCTTCTTTAAACTGAAATTTCAAAGAAAAATTTTCAATGAAAATTTTTGATTACTGTTTAAACTTGCCCAAGGGGATATCAAACAAAATAACAATACTTTTTAGAATCCCTGGAACAAGCTTATTAATTATTTCAAGGCCAGAATGTGCCATTTTTGTTCCAACAGTTTGCGGCCAGCCGCCAAAAACAACAAAATTGCACCAAAAATTGAAAATTCAAAGTACAATTTTTAATGCAAATTTTTGATTACTGTTTAAACTTGCCCTGCGGGAAAATAAACAAAATAGCAAAACTTTTTGGAATCCCCAGGGCAAGTTGATCACTTATATCAAGTTCTTTAGTTTCCGTCTTTGGCCTATCAGTTTGCGGCCAGCCGCCAAAAGCAACAAAATTGCACCAAAAAATTGAAATTTCAATGAAAAATTTTCAATGTAAATTTTGTATTACAGAATAAACTTATCCCTGGGGATATTAAACAAAATAAAAATACTTTTTAAAATCCCTGGAACAAGCTTTTTAATTATATCAAGGCCAAAATGTGCCATTTTCCTTCCAACACTTTGCGGCCAGCCGCCAAATGCAACAAAATTGCACCAAAAAAATTGAAATTTCAAAGAAAATTTTTTGGCCTATATTTTTGATTACTGTTTAAACTTGCCCCAGGGGATATTAAACAAAATTACAATACTTTTTAGAATCCCTGGAACAAGCTTATTAATTATATCAAGGCCAAAATGTGCCATTTTCCTTACAACACTTTGCGGCCAGCCGCCAAAAGCAGCAAAATTGCACCAAAAAAATTGAAGTTTCAAAGAAAATTTTTTGGCCTATATTTTTGATTACTGTTTAAACTTGCCCCAGGGGATATTTAATAAAATTACAATACTTTTTAGAATCCCCAGGGCAAGCTTATTAATTATATCAAGGCCAAAATGTGCCATTTTCCTTCCAACACTTTGCGGCCAGCCGCCAAAAGCAACAAAATTGCACCAAAAAAATTGAAATTTCAAAGAAAAATTTTTGACCTTTATTTTTGATTACTGTTTAAACTTGCCCCAGGGGATATTTAATAAAATTACAATACTTTTTAGAATCCCCAGGGCAAACTTATTAATTATATCAAGGCCAAAATGTGCCATTTTCCTTCCAACACTTTGCGGCCAGCCGCCAAAAGCAACAAAACTAGCCAACGGGAAAACAATAATTAAAAATTATAACAAATACGGCTGTTGCAATGTAAGACGGGAAAGGAGATTAAAGAAGAGATCGGCTGTAATACGGGAAGCGAGATTAATTTTATTTTGAGAGACTACCGTACAACAGCCATCGCCCTCTGCAAGAAATAAAAAGCAGACATGTTGATGATCGCCGCGCCGCGAATTCAAAGAATATTTATACAAGTCTCACTATTTACCTGTTTCCAGCGATGTATATAATCTGACAGTCAGCATATTGTATTAATTTATTACTATTTTGTAAATATACTATCGTTCCAGTTTTCCTCCTTTTCTTTCAGATCAAATCATCTATTATTTTATTCATATAAAAGTACCTGATAATTTATACTTTTTATCTTACAAATGCATTCTGAATTTGTGTCCCATACAATAGATTAAAAATTTAAAAAATCATTGTATAAAATCAAAATCAAATGAATCTAATACAATTTGTTCATAGTACTAATTTTCAGTGTTTGTGTTTTTGGTCAAACACTGCGCCGCCGGGCAAAAATTGATTTACCGCCACCGACGCCAGCGGCATCCTTTGAACATAGGCAATTCTCTTTGAACTTTTCGGATTACCGCCGCCGGCGGCAACGCCAATCTGCCGGCGGTGGCGGCGCGAAAACACTGCTAAATTTTTAAAATTTATAGTTTCTTAATTTTTTATTGTATTGGTTAAAGTCATTTTATAGTAAAAACATAAAGTATTTTTAATAAATGAATTTAAATAAAGTTTCGTAAATTCAAATAGGATATACATGAATATTGGAGGGCTGAATGATGATGTTTGAATTATTGTAGAGGGCGATGGCTGTTATACGGTAGTCTCTCAAAATAAAATTAATCTCGCTTCCCGTATTACAGCCGATCTCTTCTTTAATCTCCTTTCCCGTCTTACATTGCAACAGCCGTATTTGTTATAATTTTTAATTATTGTTTTCCCGTTGGCTAGTCTCCTGAGCCGTCTGCTGCGAAGCAATAAAAATGAGTTAAACGATTTGTAAGAACTATGAATTTGATAAAGTTACTTTTGTTATTATTGATTGTTGTTGTTTTTTGAGAAAAAAGGGGATTTTATTAATTTTAAATAATTATTCAATATTAAATGATATAACAATCGATTTGTTAAAATAGTTTTGGTTTAACATGTATGATGTAATAGTTACAGTAATTTTGTTTCTTACAGTTTTTGGCATAGCAGAAGGAAATGAGCCCCGGCCCGAAGGGCCGGGGCTCATTATTCCGCCTTCAACCCAATGACTCGGATAACGAATGACAAGCAAATCTGCACGTAACACATATCACAGACGACGGTGAAATATATCTATAACCTCGTACTCAACAAAAAACCTCGAAACCCCGCAAAACCCCAAATTTTTAAGAAAAAAGTGGTCTCCCGGGTTCGAAAACCAAGATACATTAGTGAACCCGGTGTCGATTCATATGTAACTAATTACGGGCTATCGATTCCAACACATATCTCAGTTCGTACTTGACAAAAAACCTCAAAACCCCGCAAAACCCCAAATTTTTAAGAAAAAAGTGGTCCCCTGGGGTCAAAAATGAAGATATCTGAATAAACCCGGCGTCGATTCATATGTAACTAATTACGGGCTATCGATTCCAATATTTATCTAAGCTCGTACGTGACAAAAAATCTTGAAACCCTGCAAAACCCCGTTTTTAATACAAAAAATAGGTCCCCTCGGGTCAAAAATGAAGATAAAACAGTAAACCCGGTGTCGATTTATATGTAACTAATTACGGGCTATCGATTCCAATATTTATCTAAGCTCGTACGTGACAAAAAATCTTGAAACCCTGCAAAACCCCGTTTTTAATACAAAAAATAGGTCCCCTGGGGTCAAAAATGAAGATAAAACAGTAAACCCGGTGTCGATTTATATGTAACTAATTACGGGCTATCGATTCCAATATTTATCTAAGCTCGTACGTGACAAAAAATCTTGAAACCCTGCAAAACCCTGTTTTTTTTTAGAAAAAGTGGTCCCCTGGGGTCAAAAATGAACCGTCCGGGACAAACCAAAAGTCGATTAGTACTATTTAGACCACGCCCGATTCGTTCCAGTACCTCTCATACGTCCTACCTACCGAGAACATCGAAAGTCGAACTCGTCCGGGCGTTTTCGGGGCATATCTCGGGTCCTAGGGGGTCTGGGGGGTCAAACCCAAAAAATTACCAAATGCGATTTTTTTCTCTATATACCTGCCAAATTTCATAGCTCTACGATCAAAATTGACGAAAATCGATTTTTAGGGGTAGAAAGGTAGGGAAGTTGAGTCGTAAACAGCCGCAGCGCGCCCCTTCGGGGCGCGCTGCGTCTGGTATTGCACCAAAAAAATTGAAATTTCAAAGAAAAATTTTTGGCCTATATTTTTGATTACTGTTTAAACTTGCCCCAGGGGATATTTAATAAAATAACAATACTTTTTAGAATCCCCAGGGCAAGCTTATTAATTATATCAAGGCCAAAATGTGCCATTTTCCTTCCAACACTTTGCGGCCAGCCGCCAAAAGCAACAAAATTGCACCAAAAAAATTGAAATTTCAAAGAAAAATTTTTGACCTATATTTTTGATTACTGTTTAAACTTGCCCCAGGGGATATTTAATAAAATATCAATACTTTTTAGAATCCCCAGGGCAAGCTTATTAATTATATCAAGGCCAAAATGTGCCATTTTCCTTCCAACACTTTGCGGCCAGCCGCCAAAAGCAACAAAATTGCACCAAAAAAATTGAAATTTCAAAGAAAAATTTTTGACCTATATTTTTGATTACTGTTTAAACTTGCCCCAGGGGATATTTAATAAAATATCAATACTTTTTAGAATCCCCAGGGCAAGCTTATTAATTATATCATGGCCAAAATGTGCCATTTTCCTTCCAACACTTTGCGGCCAGCCGCCAAAAGCAACAAAATTGCACCAAAAAAATTGAAATTTCAAAGAAAAATTTTTGGCCTATATTTTTGATTACTGTTTAAACTTGCCCCATGGGGATATTTAATAAAATAATAATACTTTTTAGAATCCCCAGGGCAAGCTTAATAATTATATCAAGGCCAAAATGTGCCATTTTCCTTCCAACACTTTGCGGCCAGCCGCCAAAAGCAACAAAATTGCACCAAAAAAATTGAAATTTCAAAGAAAAATTTTTGGCCTATATTTTTGATTACTGTTTAAACTTGCCCCAGGGGATATTTAATAAAATAACAATACTTTTTAGAATCCCCAGGGCAAGCTTATTAATTATATCAAGGCCAAAATGTGCCATTTTCCTTCCAACACTTTGCGGCCAGCCGCCAAAAGCAACAAAATTGCACCAAAAAAATTGAAATTTCAAAGAAAAATTTTTGGCCTATATTTTTTATTACTGTTTAAACTTGCCCCATGGGGATATTTAATAAAATAACAATACTTTTTAGAATCCCCAGGGCAAGCTTAATAATTATATCAAGGCCAAAATGTGCCATTTTCCTTCCAACACTTTGCGGCCAGCCGCCAAAAGCAACAAAATTGCACCAAAAAAATTGAAATTTCAAAGAAAATTTTTTGGCCTATATTTTTGATTACTGTTTAAACTTGCCCTAGGGGATATTTAATAAAGTAACAATACTTTTTGTAATCCCCAGGGCAAGCTTAATCATTATATCAAGGCCAAAAAGTGTGATTATTGTTCTAACACTTTTCGGACAGCCGCCGAAAGCAACAAAAACAACGAAAATTCTTGCCGATGAAGAATTTGATCAGCTTGGTCCCCCAAGCTGATTAGGCACCAAAAAATTTGAAATTTCAAAGAAAAATTTTTGACCTATTATCAAGGCCAAAAAGTGTGATTATTGTTCTAACACTTTTCGGACAGCCGCCAAAAGCAACAAAATTGCACCAAAAATTGAATATTCAAAGAAAAATTTTCAATGTAAATTTTTGATTACGGTTTAAACTTGCCTTGGGGGAAAATGAACAAAATAGCAAAACTTTTTGGAATCCCCAGGGCAAGCTTATTAATTATATCAAGTTCTTTAGTTTCCATCTTTGGGCTATCAGTTTGCGGCCAGCCGCCAAAAGCAACAAAATTGCACCAAAAATTGAATATTCAAAGTACAATTTTCAATGTAAATTTTTGATTACGGTTTAAACTTGCCTTGGGGGAAAATAAACAAAATAGCAAAACTTTTTGGAATCCCCAGGGCAAGCTGATCACTTATATCAAGTTCTTTAGTTTCCATCTTTGGGCTATCAGTTTGCGGCCAGCCGCCAAAAGCAACAAAATTGCACCAAAAATTGAATATTCAAAGTACAATTTTCAATGTAAATTTTTGATTACGGTTTAAACTTGCCCTGGGGGAAATTAAACAAAACAACAATACTTTTTGGAATCCCCAGGGCAAGCTGATCACTTATATCAAGTTCTTTAGTTTCCATCTTTGGGCTATTAGTTTGCGGCCAGCCGCCAAAAGCAACAAAATTGCACCAAAAATTGAATATTCAAAGAAAAGTTTTCAATGTAAATTTTTGATTACTGTTTAAACTTGCCCTGGGGGAAATTAAACAAAACAACAATACTTTTTGGAATCCCCAGGGCAAGCTGATCACTTATATCAAGTTCTTTAGTTTCCATCTTTGGGCTATCAGTTTGCGGCCAGCCGCCAAAAGCAACAAAATTGCACCAAAAATTGAAAATTCAAAGAAAAGTTTTCAATGTAAATTTTTGACTACTGTTTAAACTTGCCCTGGGGGAAATTAAACAAAACAACAATACTTTTTGGAATCCCCAGGGCAAGCTGATCACTTATATCAAGTTTTTTAGTTTCCATCTTTGGGCTATTAGTTTGCGGCCAGCCGCCAAAAGCAACAAAATTGCACCAAAAATTGAATATTCGAAGTACAATTTTCAATGTAAATTTTTGATTACGGTTTAAACTTGCCCTGGGGGAAATTAAACAAAACAACAATACTTTTTGGAATCCCCAGGGCAAGCTGATCACTTATATCAAGTTCTTTAGTTTCCATCTTTGGGCTATTAGTTTGCGGCCAGCCGCCAAAAGCAACAAAATTGCACCAAAAATTGAAAATTCAAAGAAAAGTTTTCAATGTAAATTTTTGACTACTGTTTAAACTTGCCCTGGGGGAAATTAAACAAAACAACAATACTTTTTGGAATCCCCAGGGCAAGCTGATCACTTATATCAAGTTTTTTAGTTTCCATCTTTGGGCTATTAGTTTGCGGCCAGCCGCCAAAAGCAACAAAATTGCACCAAAAACTTGAAAATTCAAAGTACAATTTTCAATGTAAATTTTTGATTACTGTTTAAACTTGCCCTGGGGGAAATTAAACAAAACAACAATACTTTTTGGAATCCCCAGGGCAAGCTGATCACTTATATCAAGTTCTTTAGTTTCCATCTTTGGGCTATCAGTTTGCGGCCAGCCGCCAAAAGCAACAAAATTGCACCAAAAACTTGAAAATTCAAAGTACAATTTTCAATGTAAATTTTTGATTACTGTTTAAACATGTCCTGGGGGAAATTAAACAAAATAGCAAAACTTTTTGGAATCCCCAGGGCAAGCTTATTAATTATATCAAGGCCAGAAAGTGCCAGTTTTGTTGTAACACTTTTCGGACAGCCGATGGAATCAACAAAATTGCACCAAAAACTTGAAAATTCAAAGTACAATTTTCAATGTAAATTTTTGATTACTGATTAAACATGTCCTGGGGGAAATTAAACAAAATAGCAAAACTTTTTGGAATCCCCAGGGCAAGCTTATTAATTATATCAAGGCCAGAAAGTGCCAGTTTTGTTGTAACACTTTTCGGACAGCCGATGGAATCAACAAAATTGCACCAAAAACTTGAAAATTCAAAGTACAATTTTCAATGTAAATTTTTGATTACTGTTTAAACATGTCCTGGGGGAAATTAAACAAAATAGCAAAACTTTTTGGAATCCCCAGGGCAAGCTTATTAATTATATCAAGGCCAGAAAGTGCCAGTTTTGTTGTAACACTTTTCGGACAGCCGATGGAATCAACAAAATTGCACCAAAAACTTGAAAATTCAAAGTACAATTTTCAATGTAAATTTTTGACTACTGTTTAAACTTGCCCTGGGGGAAATTAAACAAAACAACAATACTTTTTGGAATCCCCAGGGCAAGCTGATCACTTATATCAAGTTTTTTAGTTTCCATCTTTGGGCTATCAGTTTGCGGCCAGCCGCCAAAAGCAACAAAATTGCACCAAAAACTTGAAAATTCAAAGTACAATTTTCAATGTAAATTTTTGATTACTGTTTAAACTTGCCCTGGGGGAAATTAAACAAAACAACAATACTTTTTGGAATCCCCAGGGCAAGCTGATCACTTATATCAAGTTCTTTAGTTTCCATCTTTGGGCTATCAGTTTGCGGCCAGCCGCCAAAAGCAACAAAATTGCACCAAAAACTTGAAAATTCAAAATACAATTTTCAATGTAAATTTTTGATTACTGTTTAAACATGTCCTGGGGGAAATTAAACAAAACAACAAAACTTTTTGGAATCCCCAAGGCAAGCTTATTAATTATATCAAGGCCAGAAAGTGCCAGTTTTGTTCTAACACTTTTCGGACAGCCGATAGAAGCAACAAAATTGCACCAAAAACTTGAAAATTCAAAGTACAATTTTCAATGTAAATTTTTGATTACTGTTTAAACTTGCCCTGGGGGAAATTAAACAAAACAACAATACTTTTTGGAATCCCCAGGGCAAGCTGATCACTTATATCAAGTTCTTTAGTTTCCATCTTTGGGCTATCAGTTTGCGGCCAGCCGCCAAAAGCAACAAAATTGCACCAAAAACTTGAAAATTCAAAATACAATTTTCAATGTAAATTTTTGATTACTGTTTAAACATGTCCTGGGGGAAATTAAACAAAACAACAAAACTTTTTGGAATCCCCAAGGCAAGCTTATTAATTATATCAAGGCCAGAAAGTGCCAGTTTTGTTCTAACACTTTTCGGACAGCCGATAGAAGCAACAAAATTGCACCAAAAACTTGAAAATTCAAAGTACAATTTTCAATGTAAATTTTTGATTACTGTTTAAACATGTCCTGGGGGAAATTAAACAAAATAGCAAAACTTTTTGGAATCCCCAAGGCAAGCTTATTAATTATATCAAGGCCAGAAAGTGCCAGTTTTGTTGTAACACTTTTCGGACAGCCGATGGAATCAACAAAATTGCACCAAAAACTTGAAAATTCAAAGTACAATTTTCAATGTAAATTTTTGATTACTGTTTAAACATGTCCTGGGGGAAATTAAACAAAATAGCAAAACTTTTTGGAATCCCCAGGGCAAGCTTATTAATTATATCAAGGCCAGAAAGTGCCAGTTTTGTTGTAACACTTTTCGGACAGCCGATGGAATCAACAAAATTGCACCAAAAACTTGAAAATTCAAAGTACAATTTTCAATGTAAATTTTTGATTACTGTTTAAACTTGTCCTGGGGGAAATTAAACAAAACAACAAAACTTTTTGGAATCCCCAAGGCAAGCTTATTAATTATATCAAGGCCAGAAAGTGCCAGTTTTGTTCTAACACTTTTCGGACAGCCGATAGAAGCAACAAAATTGCACCAAAAACTTGAAAATTCAAAGTACAATTTTCAATGTAAATTTTAGATTACTGTTTAAACTTGTCCTGGGGGAAATTAAACAAAACAACAATACTTTTTGGAATCCCCAGGGCAAGCTGATCACTTTTTTCGAGTTTTTTAGTTTCCACATTTGGCCTATCAGTTTGCGGCCAGCCGCCAAAAGCAACAAAAATGCACCAAAAACTTGAAAATTCAAAGAAAAATTTTCAATGAAAAATTTTTGATTACTGTTTAAACTTGCCCTGGGGGGTAATTAAACAAAAGAAGAATACTTTTTGGAATCCCCAGGGCAAGCTGACCTTTTATATCAAGTTCTTTAGTTTCCACATTTGGCCTATCAGTTTGCGGCCAGCCGCCAAAAGCAACAAAATTGCACCAAAAAATTGAAAATTCAAAGTACAATTTTCAATGTAAATTTTTGATTACTGTTTAAACTTGCCCCAGGGGATATTTAATAAAATAACAATACTTTTTAGAATCCCTGGGGCAAGCTTAACAATTATTTCAAGGCCAAAAAGTGCCATTTTCCTTCCAACACTTTGCGGCCAGCCGCCAAAAGCAACAAAATTGCACCAAAAAATTGAAAATTCAAAGTACAATTTTCTATGTAAATTTTTGATTACTGTTTAAACTTGCCCCAGGGGATATTTAATAAAATAACAATACTTTTTAGAATCCCTGGGGCAAGCTTAACAATTATTTCAAGGCCAAAAAGTGCCATTTTCCTTCCAACACTTTTCGGACAGCCGCCAAAAGCAACAAAAATGCACCAAAAAATTGAAAATTCAAAGTACAATTTTCAATGTAAATTTTTGATTACTGTTTAAACTTGCCCCAGGGGATATTTAATAAAATAACAATACTTTGTGGAATCCCCAGGGCAAGCTT
>JAMRXY010000238.1:0-37804 GCA_024447195.1 Panagrolaimus sp. LJ2414 | reverse complement strand
ATTCCTATTTTCAAAAAAAGTTTGGCACTTATTTGCTTCTAACAATGCCATAAAATTTCTTCTAAAAATTTGCATAAAATTGACAGGATAATTGTGATCTAGATTCGAGAAAGCTATTGGAAAAGTATGTCGTTTCTATGAAAAATAATGGTTCTGTCAAAAAACGCCAACAAATTTCGAAATTTCTTTTTTCATAAACATTTAAAAAAGACTCTTGGCATTTCTTTTTTTGCAACTTTTTTGTGTTGAAATAAGCCATTTTTTTAATATTTTAAGTTATTGTTTTTTTTGGTTTATATACTGAAAAATATTTAAGAAAACCAAAATTTGACAAAAAAGAACATGTTTATCTGTTGTTTTATTGAACATTTAAAAAATTTAGAAGACTCCTTTTTCGCATTTGTTAGAAAATAAAAAATGTTTTAATTCCAAAAACGTAACATTTTTGAAAGAATTTTCTATTTCTACTTTTTTTATTTCTGAATCTTTTATATCTTTAAAGGAAGTGTACGGTTACAGCCTTTTTGGCTTTTACGTGTTTTCTTTTCAAGAACATGACAAATCAGACAAGAAATGAGTCCTCAAATGACTAAAAAAGACCCGATTGTCAGGTTCTAGCATTCAAAAAAACGAAATCGTTTGCTTTCATTGTATAAATAATTTAATATAAAAAAATTATTCGGAACATCAACGAACACAAAAGTGACGAGCTAAGTGTAACTTTTGAAGGGTTTCATCATTATAAATGTAAAACAAGTTTTCATTGTACACATTTAAACAAAAAAAGTTTTAATTTTAATTTATGTCGAATTTGTTTTTACTGATAAACAAATGTACATATTTTAAAATGTGATAAAATTTAGAAAAACAATTTATTATATTACGAATTTTGAACCAGCAACTTTTGACTTTAACATTACAAAATCTTTGCATTTTCTTTGTTCTAATATCTGATTTTGTAAACGAAGAAAAACCGTTAAACTTTTTTTTTGTTTCTTCCAAATGCTGAAAGACTTAAATATTGTAAAATAAGCATAAATTATTTAAAATTTATTTTTAATCTTACAGGATTTGGTTGTCCTATATTTATTCTTATTCGTAATTTTTTAAATTTCTATTTTCCCATTCATTTTATTGATGCATTCTTAGTTCCTGTCTGTGTCTCACTTCTTTCGTAATCACTGAGCATTTTTTTTCTTCCAAAAAACTAGAATGAAAATTATGACGCTTTCAACTTCAATCGTTTTATGTTAAATTTACTAGATTTAAATCAGTAAATGTCAACTTTTAAATTCACATCCATTCAATTTTTAAATATTTTATATATTCTTTAAATTATTTGTTTCAAAACAATGGAAAAAACAAAATTGTAACGAATTTGTTTCCCTTCAAATCACTTGATGTGATGCTATTTATATATTTCCGTTATTTAATTTAAAAATGTTTAAGTTCTTCTGCATTTACAAAAAATGAAATAAAATATTTTGTGTTTTAATAATATTAACCAATGGAACAAATTTGGATAGAATCAAATTTAAAAATGCGAAAATTGTGTCATACAATTTGTTATAAATAATACAGTTGTAAATTATTTAAAAAGTATTGAGGAAACTGCTTATTTCATGTAAATACAAATGCCCATTTGGTGCTGCGAGAAATACTTTTTTTTGATACATTATTTATGGCCATCGCAAAGGAGAATTATCAGACTGCTTTTTATGTTTTTTAGAAAATAGAAAATTCATTTTGTTTCTGTTACTTTTTATGTTTAAAATGCAAACAATATTATTTAAACTTCTGAAAATGCTTAAACATATTTATAATTTTAAATTAATTAACGGATTGTTGGTTAAACGTTGCTTCGAGAGAATGCATCAAAACTTTATTTTTGTATAACAAATATTTTAAAGCAAAAAATGCAAAATATTTAAAATATTAAGATAAATAGTTGCCACAAAACATTTGAAGGAGAATGAAAAAATAGAAATGAAAATTGTCTTAAAAATATTTTTTCAAATTTTAGAAAGGAATTCGGACACTTTTGAGCTTTTTTTTGTTTCTTTTTTCGATGACAAAATTAGCTTTTTCTTCGACATCTTTTTCGATGGTTGCTTTTAAACAGAGTTGCTCTTTCAAATTTTCTTACACAACAATGACGAAGATTTGGATTAAAATAATATGTTTGCATTTTTTTGGTGATGATTCATTTTGTTCTTTTCTTCTTATTTTTTCATTGTTTTTTCGTCAGATTTTCTGAAAATATTAAAGAAAGCTAAAATTTCAGAAAAAATATTTGATACTTTGGACGCAATCTGTTTATTGAACATTAAAAATATTTAGAAGGCTTCTTTTTAACATTTGTTAGAAAATTACAATTTTTGAAATTCCAAAAACGTAACATTTTTGAAAGAATTTTCTTTTTGAAGGTGTCAAGACGATTTGATACTTTTTTTTATTTTTCTAACGTTTTTTGATAAAATTTCCCTGACGATCAGGGTATTTTTTCTATTTATGCCCTAATCGTCAGAAAAATTCAGACAAAATCCGATTATTGAAAGAAATAAAAATCAAAAAAGATTGTTACGACGAATTACCATAACAAGAGAGATTTATTGACGACTTTACATTGATGAGGAAAATGATACAAACGACAAATAAAATGATGACAACTCAAGCTTTTATAGACATTGAAAGAGAATAATAAGATATAATATGTAAATTTCTTATATCGCGGTGTTTCTCCGCGACACTCCCCACCACGGCAGTTGTTCAGCTATGACGAAGTTTTGAGTTGGAGAATTATTCTTTTGATATCAGGTTCTCAGGAAATTAAGAGGTCTTTCGTTTTCATACATATTCAGATTGATTTGGACAGATATTCTTTCACGAGCATATTCGATGATTCAAGAGCAACTAATGATGGAATTTAAATTCAACAGTTAAACATATTGACTCAAGGTTAACACCAATACGATTTCGACGAAGGTCCATGAATACAGAGCTAAAGGTAATATCAACGAAAAACAGCTATGAGAATTTCCAGGATCACGCATTTCGATGAGATATTGTTTTCTCGGCTGAGACCTTCCCCAGCACGACAGTTTTGCTTGTAAGATAACCAATAACTCCTGTTACAGTAGTTATTAGAAAAGTTAGTTGTCTTGAATCTTTGTTTAGGCATCTCGAATTTGATCGGCCAATAACTATTACAGTTAGTGCCAAAATTTGAAACTGTTATTAGGAACTGTTACAGTTACACTAACTTGTACTTTCTTTGTAGGGTTTTTAAATAGAATAATTTCATTTGAACTTCGTTTTAAACAATAAACTGTTGCAGCTTATGTTTAATTTATTGAGCTTCCATTGAAGTTTAATATGATCAGTAACTGAACAGTTTACTGTCAATATTTTATAATTTTTACTATAAGCATCAAGCTTGATGCTTATAAATAAATAAATAAATAATTTTTCGTTGATATTACCTTTAGCTCTGTATTCATGGACCTTCGTCGAAATCGTATTGGTGTTAACCTTGAGTCAATATGTTTAACTGTTGAATTTAAATTCCATCATTAGTTGCTCTTGAATCATCGAATGAATTGATAAGATTTATAACAATGAACAAAAACTGTTTTTGTGCTGCATCAAAGATAAAGCAGACAAACTGTTTTATCTCTTTTTCTTCACTTTTTTATTTTTCTTTTACTTTTTTTTTCTTCAAAATCAAAACAGATTGTTTTCTTTCCTGTTTTAAAAATGAAACAAAAAAGATAGATTTTTTTAGTTTTGATCATTTTTCTTTAATTTAAATGCAAAAAACGGTCTCTTTGAATTCTTAATATTTTTTTCAAAATTAACTAATCTTTGACAGTATTGAACTGTTTTTTATAGTTTTGTTTGTTCTTAAATCTCGACAAACAAGAGAATTGTGGATCAATAATAATATAATGAGAATGAGGTCCATTTTTCGTGTTATTTTATTAAAAAAAGATTATTTCCTATAAATTTCATTGTTTTTGTCTAAACTTTTGGCAAAATTTTAAGGACATCACGAATTTACATGAACTTGTAAATTCAAATATTCAAATACATTTTTGCAAAAATAATGTAATACGTTTTTTGCGTGAAAAAATGATCGATTGTGCGATTAAAAATAATCTTTATATTTTCTTCGAAATTCAGTTTTTTAATCAAAGGATTTAAAAAATAAAGCCAGAAAGACAAAAACAAAGAATAAACTTAAAAAAAACCCATAAATTCATATTTAAATTATTAGGAACAACTAAAAGAAGGAAATTTAAATACTTAAATACTCTAAACACTATGAAAACATAACAAAATTGTAATTGTTTTACATAAATAAAAGAATGATTTGCAAAATGTTCAAAAGAATTATTGATTCAAAAAACTAAGTAACAAAATTTTAAAATACATTGTGTTAAAACAAAGAAGTCGGACATCTATCGTTTGTTTCTGTCTTTTAGTTTTATTTTGCAAACGTCGGATGAAAATCTGACATAGCAAAATAGTTTGTCGGAAATATAAACTTTTCCATCATTTTGTAAAAATTCGTTCGTTGTAAATTGCTGCTTTTCTTTTTAAATATTTTGTACTTATTTTAAACATGGTGATAAAAGTTTTGGATCGCAACAAAGAAAATATTAAAGAAAGCCAAAATTTATAATAAAACATTTGATACTTTGGACGCGATCGATTTATTGAGCAATAAAAATATTTAGAAAGCCTCTTTTTCAAAATTGTTAGAAAATTAATTTTTTTAATTTTTTTAATACACTTTTTGTACTCAAGCAAAGTTAACGCAGCCAAAATGTTTTTTTCTCTTATTTTTTTCTCGTTTTTTTACCCTTTTCATTTAATTCTCAATTAAATTATTACTGTGGGGATAACTCAGAAGGAAATTTGAACATTTGCCCTCATTTGAAGAAGGAAATTTGAACATTTGCCCTCATTTGAAGAAGGAAATTTGAACATTTGCCCTCATTTGAATAAGGAAATTTGAACATTTGCCCTCATTTGAAGAAAGACATTTGAACATTTGCCCTCATTTGAAGAAGGAAATTTGAACATTTGCCCTCATTTGAATAAGGAAATTTGAACATTTGCCCTAATTTGAAGAAAGACATTTTAACACATTCCTTCTTTTGAATAAGGAAATTTGAACATTTGCCCTCTTTTGAAGAAAGACATTTTAACACATTCCTTCTTTTGAATAAGGAAATTTGAACATTTGCCCTAATTTGAAGAAAGACATTTTAACACATTCCTTCTTTTGAATAAGGAAATTTGAACATTTGCATTCATTTGAAGAAGGAAATTTGAACATTTGCCCTAATTTGAAGAAAGACATTTGAACATTTGCCCTAATTTGAAGAAAGACATTTTAACACATTCCTTCTTTTGAATAAGGAAATTTGAACATTTGCCCTCATTTGAAGAAGGAAATTTGAACATTTGCCCTAATTTGAAGAAAGACATTTTAACACATTCCTTCTTTTGAATAAGGAAATTTGAACATTTGCCCTCATTTGAAGAAGGAAATTTGAACATTTGCCCTCATTTGAAGAAGGAAATTTGAACATTTGCATTCTTTTGAATAAGGAAATTTGAACATTTGCCCTAATTTGAAGAAAGACATTTGAACATTTGCCCTAATTTGAAGAAAGACATTTTAACATTTGCCCTAATTTGAAGAAAGACATTTTAACACATTCCTTCTTTTGAATAAGGAAATTTGAACATTTGCCCTAATTTGAAGAAAGACATTTTAACACATTCCTTCTTTTGAATAAGGAAATTTGAACATTTGCATTCATTTGAAGAAGGAAATTTGAACATTTGCCCTAATTTGAAGAAGGAAATTTGAACATTTGCCCTAATTTGAAGAAAGACATTTGAACATTTGCCCTAATTTGAAGAAAGACATTTTAACACATTCCTTCTTTTGAATAAGGAAATTTGAACATTTGCCCTAATTTGAAGAAAGACATTTTAACACATTCCTTCTTTTGAATAAGGAAATTTGAACATTTGCCCTCTTTTGAAGAAAGACATTTTAACACATTCCTTCTTTTGAATAAGGAAATTTGAACATTTGCCCTAATTTGAAGAAAGACATTTTAACACATTCCTTCTTTTGAATAAGGAAATTTGAACATTTGCATTCATTTGAAGAAGGAAATTTGAACATTTGCCCTAATTTGAAGAAAGACATTTGAACATTTGCCCTAATTTGAAGAAAGACATTTTAACACATTCCTTCTTTTGAATAAGGAAATTTGAACATTTGCCCTCATTTGAAGAAGGAAATTTGAACATTTGCCTAATTTGAAGAAAGAAATTTGAACATTTGCCCTCATTTGAATAAGGAAATTTGAACATTTGCCCTCATTTGAATAAGGAAATTTGAACATTTGCCCTAATTTGAAGAAAGACATTTTAACACATTCCTTCTTTTGAATAAGGAAATTTGAACAGAAATTTGAACATTTGCCCTCATTTGAAGAAGGAAATTTGAACATTTGCCCTCATTTGAATAAGGAAATTTGAACATTTGCCCTAATTTGAAGAAAGACATTTAACACATTCCTTCTTTTGAATAAGGAAATTTGAACATTTGCCCTCTTTTGAAGAAAGACATTTTAACACATTCCTTCTTTTGAATAAGGAAATTTGAACATTTGCCCTAATTTGAAGAAAGACATTTTAACACATTCCTTCTTTTGAATAAGGAAATTTGAACATTTGCATTCATTTGAAGAAGGAAATTTGTCTTTCTTCAAATGAGGGCAAATTTTCAAATGTCTTTCTTCAAATGAGGGCAAATGTTCAAATGTCTTTCTTCAAATTAGGGCAAATTTTCAAATGTCTTTCTTCAAATGAGGGCAAATGTTCAAATGTCTTTCTTCAAATTAGGGCAAATGTTCAAATTTCCTTATTCAAAAGAAGGAATGTGTTAAAATGTCTTTCTTCAAATGAGGGCAAATGTTCAAATTTCCTTCTTCAAATTAGGGCAAATGTTCAAATTTCCTTCTTCAAATTAGGGCAAATGTTCAAATGTCTTTCTTCAAATTAGGGCAAATGTTCAAATTTCCTTCTTCAAATTAGGGCAAATGTTCAAATTTGCATTCATTTGAAGAAGGAAATTTGAACATTCCTTCTTCAAATTAGGGCAAATGTTCAAATTTCCTTATTCAAAAGAAGGAATGTGTTAAAATGTCTTTCTTCAAATGAGGGCAAATGTTCAAATTTCCTTCTTCAAATTAGGGCAAATGTTCAAATTTCCTTCTTCAAATGAGGGCAAATGTTCAAATTTCCTTATTCAAAAGAAGGAATGTGTTAAAATGTCTTTCTTCAAATTAGGGCAAATGTTCAAATTTCCTTATTCAAAAGAAGGAATGTGTTAAAATGTCTTTCTTCAAATGAGGGCAAATTTTCAAATGTCTTTCTTCAAATGAGGGCAAATGTTCAAATGTCTTTCTTCAAATTAGGGCAAATTTTCAAATGTCTTTCTTCAAATGAGGGCAAATGTTCAAATGTCTTTCTTCAAATTAGGGCAAATGTTCAAATTTCCTTATTCAAAAGAAGGAATGTGTTAAAATGTCTTTCTTCAAATTAGGGCAAATGTTCAAATGTCTTTCTTCAAATTAGGGCAAATGTTCAAATTTCCTTCTTCAAATTAGGGCAAATGTTCAAATGTCTTTCTTCAAATTAGGGCAAATGTTCAAATTTCCTTCTTCAAATGAGGGCAAATGTTCAAATGTCTTTCTTCAAATTAGGGCAAATGTTCAAATGTCTTTCTTCAAATTAGGGCAAATGTTCAAATGTCTTTCTTCAAATTAGGGCAAATTTTCAAATGTCTTTCTTCAAATGAGGGCAAATGTTCAAATGTCTTTCTTCAAATTAGGGCAAATGTTCAAATTTCCTTATTCAAAAGAAGGAATGTGTTAAAATGTCTTTCTTCAAATTAGGGCAAATGTTCAAATGTCTTTCTTCAAATTAGGGCAAATGTTCAAATTTCCTTCTTCAAATTAGGGCAAATGTTCAAATGTCTTTCTTCAAATTAGGGCAAATGTTCAAATTTCCTTCTTCAAATGAGGGCAAATGTTCAAATGTCTTTCTTCAAATTAGGGCAAATGTTCAAATGTCTTTCTTCAAATTAGGGCAAATGTTCAAATGTCTTTCTTCAAATTAGGGCAAATGTTCAAATTTCCTTCTTCAAATGAGGGCAAATGTTCAAATGTCTTTCTTCAAATTAGGGCAAATGTTCAAATGTCTTTCTTCAAATTAGGGCAAATGTTCAAATTTCCTTCTTCAAATGAGGGCAAATGTTCAAATGTCTTTCTTCAAATTAGGGCAAATGTTCAAATTTCCTTCTTCAAATTAGGGCAAATGTTCAAATTTCCTTCTTCAAATTAGGGCAAATGTTCAAATGTCTTTCTTCAAATTAGGGCAAATGTTCAAATGTCTTTCTTCAAATTAGGGCAAATGTTCAAATTTCCTTCTTCAAATTAGGGCAAATGTTCAAATGTCTTTCTTCAAATTAGGGCAAATGTTCAAATTTCCTTCTTCAAATTAGGGCAAATGTTCAAATTTCCTTCTTCAAATGAGGGCAAATGGTCAATGTCTTTCTTCAAATTAGGGCAAATGTTCAAATGTCTTTCTTCAAATTAGGGCAAATGTTCAAATGTCTTTCTTCAAATTAGGGCAAATGTTCAAATGTCTTTCTTCAAATTAGGGCAAATGTTCAAATTTCCTTCTTCAAATTAGGGCAAATGTTCAAATTTCCTTCTTCAAATGAGGGCAAATGTTCAAATGTCTTTCTTCAAATTAGGGCAAATGTTCAAATTTCCTTCTTCAAATTAGGGCAAATGTTCAAATTTCCTTCTTCAAATTAGGGCAAATGTTCAAATGTCTTTCTTCAAATTAGGGCAAATGTTCAAATGTCTTTCTTCAAATTAGGGCAAATGTTCAAATTTCCTTCTTCAAATTAGGGCAAATGTTCAAATGTCTTTCTTCAAATTAGGGCAAATGTTCAAATGTCTTTCTTCAAATTAGGGCAAATGTTCAAATGTCTTTCTTCAAATTAGGGCAAATGTTCAAATGTCTTTCTTCAAATTAGGGCAAATGTTCAAATGTCTTTCTTCAAATTAGGGCAAATGTTCAAATTTCCTTCTTCAAATTAGGGCAAATGTTCAAATGTCTTTCTTCAAATTAGGGCAAATGTTCAAATTTCCTTCTTCAAATGAGGGCAAATGTTCAAATGTCTTTCTTCAAATTAGGGCAAATGTTCAAATGTCTTTCTTCAAATTAGGGCAAATGTTCAAATGTCTTTCTTCAAATTAGGGCAAATGTTCAAATTTCCTTCTTCAAATGAGGGCAAATGTTCAAATGTCTTTCTTCAAATTAGGGCAAATGTTCAAATGTCTTTCTTCAAATTAGGGCAAATGTTCAAATTTCCTTCTTCAAATGAGGGCAAATGTTCAAATGTCTTTCTTCAAATTAGGGCAAATGTTCAAATTTCCTTCTTCAAATGAGGGCAAATGTTCAAATGTCTTTCTTCAAATTAGGGCAAATGTTCAAATGTCTTTCTTCAAATTAGGGCAAATGTTCAAATGTCTTTCTTCAAATTAGGGCAAATGTTCAAATGTCTTTCTTCAAATTAGGGCAAATGTTCAAATTTCCTTCTTCAAATTAGGGCAAATGTTCAAATGTCTTTCTTCAAATTAGGGCAAATGTTCAAATTTCCTTCTTCAAATGAGGGCAAATGTTCAAATTTCCTTCTTCAAATGAGGGCAAATGTTCAAATTTCCTTATTCAAAAGAAGGAATGTGTTAAAATGTCTTTCTTCAAATTAGGGCAAATGTTCAAATTTCCTTATTCAAAAGAAGGAATGTGTTAAAATGTCTTTCTTCAAATGAGGGCCTTTTATTTCATTTATTATTTAAAATAATTAAAAGCAAAAAAATTTAAATATTCAAACATTATGAAAATATTTTTCAGCCCAAAAAGTTGAAATTATTGTAAAACAAGAAATGCAGTGTCTGTAAACATTTTATTTAAAGGCTTTTGATAGAAATTTCGACACTTTTGCGCTTTTTTTTGTGTTTTCTGTTTTCGTTGACAAAATTATTTTTTTCAACGACATCTTTTCGATGGCAATGATAAAACACATTTTTCTTTGCAAAATTTTTTTCTCACAACTCCCACAAAATTTGTTTGTATCTTTTGATGCTCCGGTTTTGTTAGTTTTTGTTTTCTTTTGAATATTTTAGTCTTGAAAATTGTTCTATTTTTAATGAATTTGCACAAAAATAGTCTCAAACTAAATTTTCAAAGTTATTTTGTTTGAAAAAAAGAAAATATTTCAACAGTAATAATTAAATGGAAAACAGAATTTACATTTTTACTGTTGAGGTTTTTTTACTTTGATTTGCAATCATTTATAATGTTTTTTCCAAATAATTTTGTTTTTCAACCGAAATTTCTTCTTCTCTTGAACAATTAATACAAATAAAATTAACAAAATATTAAAAAGTTATATATGGCAGATGGTTGAAATTGATCGATTTATAAAGAATATATTGATTCGCAGAACAGCGAAACCCTACATTTTCTTCTTCAATTTTTTCGCAATATCGACGAAATTTTGTGCAAACAAAACATGTGTGGCTCTGACGATGATTTAGTTTTTGTTCTTGAAGAACTGCGGACATTTTTATTTGTACATCTTCGTCGATTTTTCGACATCTTTTTTTGAAAATTGATCGTTTTTGAATATTTTTGTATTTTTACTCTTTTTACCAATGAAATAAGCAATTTTATCAAGAGCTTTTTAACAATAATAACGACATGATTAATAACACATTCACCTCAAAATTTTAACATTATTTAATTTGATTCTTCCTTTGAGAATTTATTACTCGGGCTCAAAACAAGACATGTGAAAAACACATTCTATCACAAAATCTTGAGAGCCTGCTATTTGCAAAAAATTAATCTAATTGTTATGATACTTTATTCATGTCTTCGGTTATGCTTAATAAGTCTTCGTTTCAAAAACATGGCACCAAAAAATTCCATTTTAGCTCCTGAATTTCAATTTTGCAAAGAATTTTGTTTTATTGAAATTGAATTGCAAAGAATTTTGTTTTAGTTTACGTAAATGCACAAAAACTGTATTAATTTTTAAACTAAATTATTTCAGATTGACGTGTCGACAGCAAAAAATGGAATCATTTGCATGAAATTTGGTAAAATTCTGAAAACTTTTGTATATAACGGTTGTATATTGTTCATCGATTTTGTGATTTTTGCGAAAACAAATGCACTACAACTTTGTGTATTCCATTTATTAAAACCAAATAGCTTCAATGAAATATTCAAAAAAATTATTGTTTTTAAAAATCCGTGATTTGAAAATATTTTTTTTGATACAAAGTAAAAATGACTTTCGCATTTGTTGGTTCATTTCATTTTGGTTTCTTGGTTTCATCTGAAAATTCAATTTTTTCTGACATCTTTCCTGTTGACTGTTGTCCATCACATTTTCTTTCGATTTTTTTCGCAACATCGATATCATTTTGCGCAAGAAAATGTGTTTGTATTTTTGATGTTTGTTTTTCTTTCATTTTTGTCTTGTTTTTTAATATTTTTTTTTTCAAAAATAGTGTGTTTAAATTAAAAAGATTTTGGAACTGAATTTTTCGTTTTTAAAAATTTAGTGAAGTTCGAAGAGCACATTGTTAAATTAAAGCTTTTTTAAAAAACGATTTGTCTCAATTTTAGTTGTAACAATGGCTAAACAGCAATCCTTTTCTCTTTTTTGAAATTTACAATAACAAAATTTAAATTACTCTGTAATTTTATTTTCCTTAGTTTCTTATTTTAAAATAACACAATTTAAATCTTTTCTTAAATGTGAAAAAGAGCATTTCAAATAATTTTAATAATTAATGTGAAGAGTGTTGAAATCATGATTATGTAAAATTTTGGATTTCCTTATAATTAATTATGCTTAGCTCAATAAGCTTAAAGCATTTTTTAACAAAAGATACAAAATATTCAAAAAGGAAAATTTATTTTTTGAACGACTACCATAAAAAATCTGTCGGATATGCACGATTTTAATAACACGACAGACAGAGATGTTTGGCGCCTTTTTTTGTTGTGCTGTTGATTGAGAAAGGGATTCAGGGGTCGAAAACAGTGTCTTGGCCTGCGGCCGGCCGCTAAAATTTTTTGTGTATTGATTTTTTACAAAAAAGGACAATTTATATTTTACAAGCCTTGTGCCTTTTTGTTATTTCATCTAATAGTAGTTTTTTTTCATGAAATTAAAACCACAAAACAAAAAAAACTACCGTATTCGTGAATAACGCTTCATTATTTGTCCAAAAAATTTTTAAATTTTAAAAGGAGAAAAATAAAGGCCGGCCCGGCCGGTAAAAATTCAGCCGCGGCCGCGGCCGGCCGAGAATTTCGGCCGCATTTTCGACCCCTGAAGGCAAGGCCGTAGGCAGAAAAAAATTTCGGGGTGGGCATTTTCATTTCAGGGGGGGCGCGCCTTTGATCTTTTGCCGCCTTAACACGGCGGCGGCAAAAGATCAAAGGGCTTTCCCCAGTTTCGGGGGGGGGCACGTGCCCCAAATGCCCCCCCCTCTCTACGGCCTTGCCTGAAGGGATTACTCATCACCAACGTTCTCTCGTTTCTTATGTTTTTGACCCTTTCTTTTTTCCCCTTTTTTTCTTTTCTTCCCTTCTTTTCTCGTTACTTATTTTATACGCTTTTATATTCAATAAAATACTGACAAGATTGTTTCTCTCTCTCTACACCAAAGCAGACTCGAATTATATTCAGTTTCTGCTTAGCATAAAACCAAGAACTTGAAGTTTTTATCTCGTCGTTTTTTTGAATATTTGAATCTTTGTTTATAATTTTATAAACATTTCAAAAGCATGCTTTTATTTGTAGAAAAAATAATTGATGTTTGTATTTTCACATTTTAACATAGCTAAAATGCACAAAAAATTTATTAAAAATCAAGGTCAGCATTTCATTCATTTTTACTTTAATAATGTGGAGTTAATAGAACAGTTACTGAATATCGCCGTCTTTTTTATTGTTGTAAAACAATTAATTTTCCAAAAGCACAAACCATAAAATATTCAAAAAAATGATTGTCTTTTCAACATAAAAAATTTGGAAAGGTTGCAAAAAAAAGAAATGCAAAGTGGAAAAAAAATAAGATTTTTAATGCTTTTGAAAAAATACACATTTTCCCTTGACATATTTCCTAATGATTGTGGTCAAAATTTTTCAGCATCAAAAATTTTAAACCAAAAAAAACATTTATGCTTTATTTAATGCTTTTGTATATTTATTTCAATTTTTAATATTTTATTCATTATTCAAATCAAACCATATTTCTTTTTAAGAAACGGTAAATGTTTAAACTTTTGAGTGTCACAATGTTACACGTCGATGGTTATTTGCGTATTTTTTAAACAAAAGAAATCTGAAATCGACTATATAAAATTCAATCATTGGATTTTAAAATGGCGTTAACAATTTTAAATGATTCTCAGAAATGATAAATCAATTAAAAGTTAAATTTGCATTTTTAGTGTTTTTATTCACTTCTGAAGATATTTCATTATGCAATTTTACAAGAACAAAAAAATAGTTTTTAAACAGATTTATTGATTGATTTAAATTAAAATGACTGCGAATTAAACAGCCAAAATATTCAAATAATAAAACGATGAAAAACGATTCAAATCCAAATCGACATCTTTTTCAAAATAGATTTCGTAAAACATTTTTCTTTTTCAATTTTTTTTCGCAATATTGACAACATTTTGTCCAAAAAACATGTTTGGCTCCGATGTCCATCGCGATTAGTGTTTCAGTTTTGTTCATTTTTGTCTTGTTTGAAATATTTTGTTGTTAAAAATGCTGAATATGTTGTTAAATTTACAAAACTATTTTTTTAATTTAAATTTATGCATAATCACTCAACCAAAGAACGTCGTGATAATAGCCAGTAATAAGGTAAAATTAAAAGTAAAATTTACATACTGAAAACAATATTTCAAATGTACTCTTTGAGAAAAAAGGCTTACAAAAAGGATGAGAATTTCTTGAAAATGAGTTTTTTTTTGAAAATTATTACATTTTATGCATTCCGAATAATGATGATTTAAAATATTTTTATTTTTTGTAATCAATATTCACACTTGTAATTTGTTGAAAGTTCAAAGAGATGATTCTTTGAAGAACAACCTATAACCCCTGAGGCATTGTATAAAAAATCACTTAATGAAAAGACTTGTCAAGTTATTTCTAACAAAAAAAAGTTGTAAAAAGTTTTGAGGGTATTGTTCCAAAAAAATGCAAAAACTTGTGACTTCAATAAATTAGTAGTTGTAAGTATGAGGCTTACAGTAATTAATTTTTATTGGATAATTTGAACTCTCTGATTTTGTTAAGGGGATTTTTATTCCTTTTAGCAATGAAATAAAACATCAAATTGAGATTATAATTTTGTTAAAATTGATCCCTCATTGAAAATATTCTTAAAAATATATGAAGAAAGAGTCTTCTGAATATTTTAAATAATTAATGAAGAGATATGGTGTTTCTAGAAGTAGTGCATTAATTTTGTTTTGGTCAAGTTTTACGATTTCTTAAAAATTCATTTTAAAATGCGAAGTCCAACAATGGGAGTATAGCCTTTTTTAAAACAGATACAAAATATTAAAAAAAATCAAGGAGTTTTATTTTCACCTACAAAAGTTATAATAGTAGCAAAAAAAAGAAATGTAAAGTGAAGGATTTTCCGAAGTCGACGTCAGCACTTTTTGAATATTTCAATTTTTGTCCAAAAACTCGATGGACAGATTTCATCAGACGATTGCAGTTGTAATAAATAAACAATATAAAAGACGGCAAAGAAATCAAAAACTGTTTAGCCAGTTTTTTCTGAGAAATTTGCATATATTCTTTTAAAAGACAATTAAATCACAAAAAATTGTTCAAAAACTGAGTAATTACGGTTGAAACAAAGTGACAGAAAAATGCAGAAAAATATTCTTTGTCAAAAATATTTTAGTGAAATGTGAAATGTATTTATTTTTTCTATGATTTTTAATGTCATTTAAAATGCAAAACATTTCATTTAATTTCAAGGTGATGGCTTTATCATATAATAATTTTAACTTAAATAATTTTGAGGCAACAATTTGAAATTGATTAAACTGTAGAATGAACATCACAGTCTTTTTTTCACAGTTATAAATCCATTCAATCAAATGTTAAAGAGATCCCAAAATATTAAAAAAACAGTTATTTCAACATACAAATTTCAAAGTTGTTTAAAAAGAGCAAACGCAAAAATTTCATCAAAATTTCTTAACAAAAATCGGACATTCGTGCTTTTCTAGTGGTTTTTATTTGTTTCTTTTTTGCCGACATATTTTTTGATGGCTGCTTTTGAACATTTTTTTGTCGCAAAAAATAGTGTTAAATATATTTTGGTGATGCTTCATTTTTGTTTTTCATTTTTGGCGTAATATTAATATTTAATTGATAGTTCATATTTTTATGTAAAAAAATTGAAAACAAAAAATTAAAATTTACTTATTTGTGATTAACAAGTAGCAAACAAAAAAACTTCAACAATAAAGATTTAATTAAAATTTGAATTTATATATATTTATTGTTGAGTACGTATTCATGTTGACAGTTTCTCCTGTATAAATTTACTTTTGAATTCGTCCATAAACCTTTTTTTAAACAATTTTTTTATGATCAAATCACTGAAAATAAAATAAACAAAATATTAAAAAAAATTTTGAAAAATCATTAGCCTGACTTTATTGTTTGTGAAAAGCTTGAAACCGACAAAAAATCGGAAAATATAATGAAAAAAAGAAAACTGACTGAAACGACAACAAAATTTACGAAAGATGCTTACACCAGTTTTTTTGCATTATTTGTATTTGAAAGAAAGAAAAATACATGACGCCACTTTTATGTTGCGGCAAAACTCAAAGGGATAGAGTATGACGCAAAGGGAGGTAGGGGTCCAAAAAAGTCAAAATTTTGATGACGTAATATCTGGACTGCCCCTAGTCAAAGAACAAAATTCGCATTTTTCGCGTTGGAAGGAAAAAATGTTTATGTTTTTTCGTCGGCACTTTTCCTCTTTGCAATAATCATAAATATTGTGTTAAACAAATGTGTTTTTCGCGGAAAATATGGAAGACAACATTTTGCTCAACGTTTTTATTTAATAATATATTGAATTTTGCAGATTCTTTGATTTTCTTTTATATATTTTATTCTTAAAAACATTGTTCATAAGTTTTATCAATAAAAAATAATTCAATTCAAAATATGTTTAATTTTGTTATTCGTAGCCACATACATTAAATGACCCATTCAGTAATAATTTAATTGAAAATTGAATTCACAGTTTTTTAATGTTATAAATCATTTCAATTCAATGCCAAAGTTAAATGAATAAAGATAAAAAAAACGCAAATGAGAAACAAAGTAAGTAAAAGAACAGTTTGGCTGTGTTAACTTTTTTAAAACAAAAGATGGAAAAGATTATTTTTTTGCAAAACGTTTTTGCTAAATGTTCCCTATCTTAGATTTTCATCAGACGACTGCAATGTTTTTTTTTTCAAATTTTTAAAAGAAATTTTGGCTATTTTTCGCTCTTTTTTTGTTTCTTTTTACTTTGACAAGATTTTTCTTTTCATAGATATCCTTTTTATTGCCTTTGATGTGCAGTTTTGTTTTTACAACTCCGACAAAAATTTCAGCAAAAAATGTGTTTGTATTTGCTAATGCTTTTATTTTTTTCATTTTATGTCTTGTTTTAAATATTTTGTTCTTCAAAATTGTTTGTTTTTGATCAAACTTAAACGGTTATGAACTAAATTATCTGATTTCTTCCATTTTTAAAAAAGCTGCAAGAAGAACTGTTTCAACAGTTCTTCTTGCAGCTTTTTTTTTAAGGTACAAAATATTCAAAAAAGAAAACATTTTCAAAAAATTCAAAAGTTTATTATGTCGCAATTTTATTCTTATCGAAGAGATTCGGTACAATTTAGGTGATAAAACTTGTTAAATTTAATGTTTTCAAAAGAATTTGTTTCACTGTCATATTTTCCTCCTCAAATAATCCATGTAAAGCAGCAGCGAATCTATCAGCAAAAGTTGATATTATTGATTTGACTACTTTGGATGGAATATCGTCGGCACCAGGGGCAGTATTTCCTTTCTTACGTTTTAAAAGAAGCAGCAACCATTTCCGCGGCAGTTATTCGTTGGAAAGCAACATTTGGATTTCAAGCTTCGGGTGAGTAGAGCTCATTGTAGAAACGGGCGATTTCTTCCATGAGATAAGAAACAGTGTCTGTAATAGCACCTTTAGTACGTTGAAGATGTATCATTTGATTTTGTTTTTGAATCAGTTCAGATCTACCTCGTTTTAAACGATTCTCTTCTATTGCTTTCTCCATCACCTTTTCATAGTACTTATCAAGATCATTTTTAAAACACTTATGTATCAGCTTTGATAATTCGACGTATTCAACAAGAGCACGTACATCAACAGCATTTGCATGTTTCATTTGCCAAAAATATGTTTTTTGATTAAAATTCTATCGTTTGCAATGACCAATAATCATATCAATGCTTCGGCAGTAATAATTTTTTTCTAAAGAATGCAGATAAGTCTTGTAAACATGAAAAATGGCCGAAAACAAAACGGAAAACTTTAAATATGTAAAACATTGAAAAACGAGACAGTTTCAAATCTTTTTAAAAAGTTGTAAAGAGGGATCTTTGAAATATTTTTAATAATTTATGTGTTTTTTGCATCTGACACCTGTTTCCTCAACGTCAAATTTTGTTATTTCCTAAAAATTAGTTATGTTATGCCCAGAAAACTTTATAGGTTTTTTTGAAATTGGTACTAAACATTCAAAAAGGGAATGAAAAAGCAACTAGAAACGAACATTTTTTTCAAAAAATAGGAAGTTTCATTTTGCTAAACTTTTATGCTATCTACGATTTTCATCAGACAATTGAAAAACAAAATCAAAAAGACTGAAAAAGAAACAACAGATGTTATGCCATTTTTCAAAAAAAACGATGTGCATTTTACTTTAATTTCTTTTGTTCCGGCGTTTTTTTGAATATTTGAGTTTTAGGTAATCATTTGTTAGACATTTCAAAAGGCATTCTATTATTTCAAATGTTCAAATGTCTTTCTTCAAAAGAAGGAATGTGTTTAAATGTTTTTCTTCAAAAGAGGGAATGTTTTTACATGTTTTTCTTCAAAAGAGGGAAAATGTTCAAATGTTTTTCTTCAAAAGAGGGAAAATGTTCAAATGTCTTTCTTCAAAAGAAGGCAAATGTTCAAATGTCTTTCTTCAAAAGAAGGAATGTGTTTAAATGTTTTTCTTCAAAAGAGGGAATGTTTTTAAATGTTTTTCTTCAAAAGAGGGAAAATGTTCAAATGTCTTTCTTCAAAAGAGGGAATGTTTTTAAATGTTTTTCTTCAAAAGAGGGAAAATGTTCAAATGTTTTTCTTCAAAAGAGGGAAAATGTTCAAATGTCTTTCTTCAAAAGAGGGAAAATGTTCAAATGTTTTTCTTCAAAAGAGGGAAAATGTTCAAATGTCTTTCTTCAAAAGAGGGAAAATGTTCAAATGTCTTTCTTCAAAAGAAGGCAAATGTTCAAATGTCTTTCTTCAAAAGAGGGAATGTGTTTAAATGTTTTTCTTCAAAAGAAGGCAAATGTTCAAATGTCTTTCTTCAAAAGAGGGAATGTGTTTAAATGTTTTTCTTCAAAAGAGGGAATGTTTTTAAATGTTTTTCTTCAAAAGAGGGAAAATGTTCAAATGTCTTTCTTCAAAAGAGGGAAAATGTTCAAATGTTTTTCTTCAAAAGAAGGCAAATGTTCAAATGTCTTTCTTCAAAAGAGGGAATGTGTTTAAATGTTTTTCTTCAAAAGAAGGCAAATGTTCAAATGTCTTTCTTCAAAAGAGGGAATGTGTTTAAATGTTTTTCTTCAAAAGAAGGCAAATGTTCAAATGTCTTTCTTCAAAAGAAGGCAAATGTTCAAATGTCTTTCTTCAAAAGAGGGAATGTGTTTAAATGTTTTTCTTCAAAAGAGGGAAAATGTTCAAATGTTTTTCTTCAAAAGAGGGAAAATGTTCAAATGTTTTTCTTCAAAAGAGGGAAAATTTTCAAATGTTTTTCTTCAAAAGAGGGAAAATGTTCAAATGTTTTTCTTCAAAAGAGGGAATGTGTTTAAATGTTTTTCTTCAAAAGAGGGAAAATGTTCAAATGTCTTTCTTCAAAAGAGGGAAAATGTTCAAATGTTTTTCTTCAAAAGAGGGAAAATGTTCAAATGTTTTTCTTCAAAAGAAGGCAAATGTTCAAATGTCTTTCTTCAAAAGAGGGAAAATGTTCAAATGTCTTTCTTCAAAAGAAGGCAAATGTTCAAATGTCTTTCTTCAAAAGAAGGCAAATGTTCAAATGTCTTTCTTCAAAAGAGGGAATGTGTTTAAATGTTTTTCTTCAAAAGAGGGAAAATGTTCAAATGTTTTTCTTCAAAAGAGGGAAAATGTTCAAATGTTTTTCTTCAAAAGAGGGAAAATGTTCAAATGTTTTTCTTCAAAAGAGGGAAAATTTTCAAATGTTTTTCTTCAAAAGAGGGAATGTGTTTAAATGTCTTTCTTCAAAAGAGGGAATGTGTTTAAATGTTTTTCTTCAAAAGAGGGAAAATGTTCAAATGTTTTTCTTCAAAAGAGGGAAAATGTTCAAATGTTTTTCTTCAAAAGAAGGCAAATGTTCAAATGTCTTTCTTCAAAAGAGGGAAAATGTTCAAATGTCTTTCTTCAAAAGAAGGCAAATGTTCAAATGTCTTTCTTCAAAAGAAGGCAAATGTTCAAATGTCTTTCTTCAAAAGAGGGAATGTGTTTAAATGTTTTTCTTCAAAAGAAGGCAAATGTTCAAATGTCTTTCTTCAAAAGAGGGAATGTTTTTAAATGTTTTTCTTCAAAAGAGGGAAAATGTTCAAATGTCTTTCTTCAAAAGAGGGAAAATGTTCAAATGTTTTTCTTCAAAAGAAGGCAAATGTTCAAATGTCTTTCTTCAAAAGAGGGAATGTGTTTAAATGTTTTTCTTCAAAAGAGGGAATGTGTTTAAATGTTTTTCTTCAAAAGAGGGAATGTTTTTAAATGTTTTTCTTCAAAAGAAGGCAAATGTTCAAATGTCTTTCTTCAAAAGAAGGCAAATGTTCAAATGTCTTTCTTCAAAAGAGGGAATGTGTTTAAATGTTTTTCTTCAAAAGAAGGCAAATGTTCAAATGTCTTTCTTCAAAAGAAGGCAAATGTTCAAATGTCTTTCTTCAAAAGAGGGAATGTGTTTAAATGTTTTTCTTCAAAAGAGGGAAAATGTTCAAATGTTTTTCTTCAAAAGAAGGAAAATGTTCAAATGTCTTTCTTCAAAAGAGGGAAAATGTTCAAATGTCTTTCTTCAAAAGAAGGCAAATGTTCAAATGTCTTTCTTCAAAAGAGGGAATGTGTTTAAATGTTTTTCTTCAAAAGAAGGCAAATGTTCAAATGTCTTTCTTCAAAAGAGGGAATGTGTTTAAATGTTTTTCTTCAAAAGAAGGCAAATGTTCAAATGTCTTTCTTCAAAAGAGGGAATGTTTTTAAATGTTTTTCTTCAAAAGAGGGAAAATGTTCAAATGTTTTTCTTCAAAAGAGGGAAAATGTTCAAATGTCTTTCTTCAAAAGAAGGCAAATGTTCAAATGTCTTTCTTCAAAAGAGGGAATGTTTTTAAATGTTTTTCTTCAAAAGAGGGAAAATGTTCAAATGTCTTTCTTCAAAAGAGGGAAAATGTTCAAATGTCTTTCTTCAAAAGAAGGCAAATGTTCAAATGTCTTTCTTCAAAAGAGGGAATGTTTTTAAATGTTTTTCTTCAAAAGAGGGAAAATGTTCAAATGTCTTTCTTCAAAAGAGGGAAAATGTTCAAATGTTTTTCTTCAAAAGAAGGCAAATGTTCAAATGTCTTTCTTCAAAAGAGGGAATGTGTTTAAATGTTTTTCTTCAAAAGAGGGAATGTGTTTAAATGTTTTTCTTCAAAAGAGGGAATGTTTTTAAATGTTTTTCTTCAAAAGAAGGCAAATGTTCAAATGTCTTTCTTCAAAAGAAGGCAAATGTTCAAATGTCTTTCTTCAAAAGAGGGAATGTGTTTAAATGTTTTTCTTCAAAAGAGGGAAAATGTTCAAATGTTTTTCTTCAAAAGAGGGAAAATGTTCAAATGTCTTTCTTCAAAAGAGGGAAAATGTTCAAATGTCTTTCTTCAAAAGAAGGCAAATGTTCAAATGTCTTTCTTCAAAAGAGGGAATGTGTTTAAATGTTTTTCTTCAAAAGAGGGAATGTTTTTAAATGTTTTTCTTCAAAAGAGGGAAAATGTTCAAATGTCTTTCTTCAAAAGAGGGAAAATGTTCAAATGTTTTTCTTCAAAAGAAGGCAAATGTTCAAATGTCTTTCTTCAAAAGAGGGAATGTGTTTAAATGTTTTTCTTCAAAAGAGGGAATGTGTTTAAATGTTTTTCTTCAAAAGAGGGAATGTTTTTAAATGTTTTTCTTCAAAAGAAGGCAAATGTTCAAATGTCTTTCTTCAAAAGAAGGCAAATGTTCAAATGTCTTTCTTCAAAAGAGGGAATGTGTTTAAATGTTTTTCTTCAAAAGAAGGCAAATGTTCAAATGTCTTTCTTCAAAAGAAGGCAAATGTTCAAATGTCTTTCTTCAAAAGAGGGAAAATGTTCAAATGTTTTTCTTCAAAAGAAGGCAAATGTTCAAATGTCTTTCTTCAAAAGAGGGAAAATGTTCAAATGTTTTTCTTCAAAAGAAGGCAAATGTTCAAATGTCTTTCTTCAAAAGAGGGAAAATGTTCAAATGTTTTTCTTCAAAAGAAGGCAAATGTTCAAATGTCTTTCTTCAAAAGAAGGCAAATGTTCAAATGTCTTTCTTCAAAAGAGGGAATGTGTTTAAATGTTTTTCTTCAAAAGAAGGCAAATGTTCAAATGTCTTTCTTCAAAAGAGGGAATGTGTTTAAATGTTTTTCTTCAAAAGAGGGAATGTTTTTAAATGTTTTTCTTCAAAAGAGGGAAAATGTTCAAATGTCTTTCTTCAAAAGAGGGAAAATGTTCAAATGTTTTTCTTCAAAAGAAGGCAAATGTTCAAATGTCTTTCTTCAAAAGAGGGAATGTGTTTAAATGTTTTTCTTCAAAAGAGGGAATGTGTTTAAATGTTTTTCTTCAAAAGAGGGAATGTTTTTAAATGTTTTTCTTCAAAAGAAGGCAAATGTTCAAATGTCTTTCTTCAAAAGAAGGCAAATGTTCAAATGTCTTTCTTCAAAAGAGGGAATGTGTTTAAATGTTTTTCTTCAAAAGAGGGAATGTTTTTAAATGTTTTTCTTCAAAAGAGGGAAAATGTTCAAATGTCTTTCTTCTTCAAAAGAGGGAATGTTTTTCAGCCGCAACTTTCAAAATTTTATTCGATTAGTAGAGTGCTTTCGGGGTGGGAGGACGTGTGTTAAAAAAAATAAACTTATTCTATCTGGTACGCTCGGCCTTTAAAGAATATCTATTATAATTGTGGCTTTCTTTTGAATCAATCATTATGGCAGGTTTAACCATCTAGAGAGACTTTCAAAATGCTTAATAAGTCATTACCAAAGACTTGATTATTCAAAATAACGAAGAAACAAAAATAATATAAAGCACATCGTTAAAATGCTAAAAACATCTGTTATTTCTTTTCCTGTCTTTTTTTTTGTTCTGCGATTGTGTGATGAAAACCAAAGATAGGAAACATCTAAATTTTAGCAAAAAA
The DNA here is from genome assembly GCA_024447195.1 of Panagrolaimus sp. LJ2414. Lineage (NCBI taxonomy): Eukaryota > Metazoa > Nematoda > Chromadorea > Rhabditida > Panagrolaimidae > Panagrolaimus > Panagrolaimus sp. LJ2414. Next base: position 14,855 of record JAMRXY010000238.1, on the reverse strand, counting down.
AATGAACTTTCCCATCATTTTGTTTTTTTTTCAATCCTCGGATGAAAATCGGAAATAGAAAAAACGTTTAGCGAGAAAAAAACCTTCTCATCTTTTTGAAAAAAAATTGTTTGTTGCAAATTGCTGTTTTTCCTTTTGAATATTTTGTACCTATTTTAAAAAAGGCTGTAAAATTTTCTAGGCTTTACATAACAAATATTATGGAAACTCAAAATTTGGCAAAGACAAATTTGATGTCCAAAAAAAATCAATTGGTCATTAATTATAAAAAATATTTAAATAGCTCCATTTTTATAGTTATTTAAAGATTAAAACATTCTTACTTTCGAAAGCGGTTTAATTTTGTAAAAATTTTTAAAGCAGCATGAAATGGGTTTGTATTTGCGAATGCGTCTACTTTAATCATTTTATGTCTTGTTTAAATATTTTGTTCTTCAAATTCCTTTGTTTCTGATATAACAAAAACCATTATGAACTAAATTATCTCATTTCTTTTATATTTATAAAAGTGACAAGAGGAATTATTTCATCAGTAGCAATTTAATTTCAACTTAATAGGTACAAAATATTCAAAAAAGCAAAAAAGCTGGGAAGTTCTTTCACATGTGACGCATCTTTAAAGGTATACATTACTTAATAAAAAACAAACCCAATCACTGTATGATACTGATGATAAAAGTATCATACAGTAATTAGTTTTGATTAAAAGTTGAATTCAAAGTTGTTTCATGAGGGACGTGTATAGAATTACCTTTTGAAAACCACTGACAATGAGTATAAAAATTTTAACTCTTTCTGTTAGAAAAAAATTTAACCATTTGTCGGACACGTAAAACCACTTAAAGGAGGCGGAACCTTTGATACTTTTTTATTTCTCTAACGTTTTTTTTCGTTGAATTTTCATGACGATCAGGGTCATTTTCTTTTGTTCTTTTGCCTGATCGTCAGGAAAATTCAAACAGAAAAAAACGTTAGAGAAACAAAAAAAAAACAAAGGTTTCGCTCCCTTTAAATACTTTTTACTGTAATTTCATTTTTTTTTCTGTTATTGTTTTATGTTTTAAATGCAAACAATCTTATTTAAACTTATGTAAATGCTTAAACATATCAATAATTTTAAATTAACTAACGCATAATTAAACATATTGTAGTATCAAGTGGGCAACAAATGCATTGAAACTAAAATTTTTGTTTCATTGTTATAAAACAAATAATTTAAAGCGGAAAATATAAAAAATTCAAAAATCTGAGAAAAACATGTGTAACAAAAAAATTTAATATTACTGCTGAAAAGAAATGAAAAGTGTTTTAAAAATATTTTTTTCAAAAATTTTTGAAAGGACTTTGAACACTTTTGAGCTTATTTTTTGTTTCTTTCTTCGTTGACAAAATTAGTTTTTTCTTCGTCATCTTTTCCGATAGCTGTTTTTAAAAAAATTTTCTCTTTCAAATTCTTTTTCAAAACAAAGACAAAGAATTGGATCAAAAAAATATGTTTGCATTTTTTGGTACTGATTTCACATTCTTTTATTTTAAATATTTCATTCTTATAAATTATTCATTTTATAACAAACTGAAAACTAATTGTTACTAAATTTTCTGATTTATTTCATTTTTGTTGAAACTCGGAATTGATGATTTCGTAAAAAAAAATTAATTTCATTTTTATATTTAATGTTGACGGGGGTTTTCAACCTGATATCAGTTTTATACGTTATTCGAAAAACTCGCTTTGCAACTTTTTTCCAAATTTTTTCTAATTAAAATTTATTTCAGATATGAAAAACTAAATATTCAAAAAATGGAGAGAAATAAACAAAATTGATTGTTTTCAAAAGAAAATATCAAAAGACTGCAATACAAACGCAATAATTATACTTCATTTTAGTAAAACAACGAATTTACCAGTTTATCAAAAAAATATTAAATATTTAAAAAAGTATTTCATTTCCACCTATAAAAACTGCAATCAAGGCCGTAGGGAGAAAAAAATTTCGGGGTGGGCATTTTCATTTCAGGGGGGGGGGGCACGTGCCCCAAATGCCCCCCCCTCTCTACGGCCTTGACTGCAATGGTTGCAAAGAATGAAAAAAAAAATTTCACCTTTGCTGATTCTTTTTTTTTGTTTCTCTACAGTGACAAAACAATTTTTTTCATCGGGGACTGTTTATGTCTCAAAAAATTATATTTGTATTTAAGTATTCTGTTGTGGAATGCGTCATTTCACAATTGAAAAACTATACAAACTTTTTTTCATTTTTACACTTTTGCGATTGTACTTTTTCTCCTTTGATTAATCATTCAAAGTCGGCGTTTTCATTGCTTTTTGCTTTCGTTTTTACATTTTTTATTGTAACGTTGGCCAACTACATCTTTGGAAGCTTAATACATGTATTTTATTTTTATTTTATTCATCAAAGTTACAGATGTTTTTTATGCAAAAGAGTTCAAAACTAGGTGTTTGAATACATTTATTTGTGATATAATGTAAACAAAACTCGTCGTTGTAAAACAAAATAGTTGAAAAACAAAAGAGCGATTTCATGCTAATTTATAATTTTATGGCATTGATAGGAGTAAAGAAGTGTCAAAATTTTAGTAAAAAAATCATGTGCTATTAAAAAAAACTTATAATAGTTCATATACGAATTACATTTTTCAATTTATATTTATTGTTATTATCTTATCTCGTTGCTCTTTTCTCTTTTCGTTGAAGAGTAAGTGGAATTCTTTTTTATTCACAAATTATATGGTCATTAACTTCACTTGCTTCTAAATCGCCAAATTTGGATAATTATGCAAAAATCTTTCACAAAACACTTAAACATACGTCCCAGCATCCATTTCAACCAAAAAAATCAAAAATAAAAATTTTGACTTTTTTCGACTTTTTCACGTGGTCCCCCCTTAGGGCCGAAAATTCTTCACGTTCATTCATTAAATTTTTTTCATCTTTTCCAATGATATTGGGTGTTACAGATAAAAATTTTCTTGAAAATTCCGAGTTACAGTACCCTCAGCATTAAAAATTCCACTAAAATTCCAAAAAATCCCTAAAAAATTCCAAAATTATAAAATTCCAATAGAACAGTGTCTGGTCTATCCGTACAGGTTATATTGATGCTTTAAACCTCCAAATTCGATGTTTTCCAGTCAAAAAATCTCGAAAATTCTGGTTTTCGCCGCGAAAATCCCTGAAAATTCCACGAAAATTCCAATTCCACAAAAAAGCCTTTTAACCCCCTTCGTAGAATTATCTTGGCAACCCTTATGCAAAATTTCACCCCAAGTTGTTTAGTTAATTTTAAAATGCCAGCTGGTCAAACAGCGGAACGAACTTATGGATCACCCTTATAAATTGTTTTTTCTCCATTGTTTTTTCTCCGTTCACCAAAAAAAATATTTTGTTGTAAGCTTTTACTAAAAACAATTCTAAAATAATTATTTTTAATCTTGAATTTGTTATAATCACGCAAAATCAGATATGAAATAAAAGAAATCCGTTACAGTAAGAAGTATTAAGTAAAACTTAAATTTGCACACTGTATAAACTACGTGAAATGTTCTCTTCTGTAAAAAAAGTTGTAAAAATGATGTCAATTGTTTACATACGAATTTTTTTGTTTTCAAATTATCCCTGTCCAAATTTTATGAAAAATTCTGGTATTTCTTTGTTTTGTGCACTTGCCTCAAACTTGCTCCAAAATTTGCATACGTTTCTATTTTGCTGCTTTTGTTGTTCTAAAAGCCACAATATTTCTGCATTTCATGCAAATTTTTTGAGCAATTTTAATGGCATTGTTTGAAAAAAAAAATTATTTGCGATATAAAAAAATAATTAATATTAAATATGAGAATTACATTTATCGATTTATATTTAATGACTTGATCTTCAGTTTTTTCGAAAAAGATTTAATGTAATTCTTTTTTATTCACAAATTATAGAGTTTTTGCGAAAAAGTTGTGTAAAATAAAATTTTCAAAAAATAAAACCTGAGAAAAAAAGGTTTTAAAAGCTCATTTTTTGTTAAGCATGAGCTTTTTAGAATGCTTTGACAAAAAATAAGTATGAACAAAACTGAATTGCCACCGGCAAAAAATATTCTACTTTCAAAATTTTTTGTTTCAGTTTGGTCTCTTATTTTGCGATTGAAGCAAAAAAAAATTTTGGTTTTTTTGATCGACACCTTTTCAATTTAAAAAAATGTGTTTTTCGCAACACCGACAACACCATTTTGCTCAATGTGTTTGATGCTTCTTCAATCTTGTTAATTTTTTGTCATTTTTTTAAATTTTTTATATTTTTTAAAAATTGTTCTTCCATTTTATTATTAAATCTGTTCAATTAAAAATATATTTTCTGGTAAAAATTTTGTCATTCGTGATAACCACACCTTCGTAATCAACAAAATTTGGCAATAATATCATAATTTTTTTAAATAATGCAGCTATGTCTCGTAAACCAGAATATTGAGAGAAAACAACTACACTGCAATTTCCCTTTTTGAAACAAATTACTTGAAACAGAAAATTATTCAAAAAAAGTTTAAATTGTTGTAAATAGAGAAAACGCAGAGAATGTTTTTTTGATAATTATGAAAGAAGTTTTGACAGTCGTTGTTTCTTTTCATTTTTGTTCCAACACATTTTCTTTCGATTTTTTGATTTCACAACACTAGCAACATTTTGCGCCACAGTAGTTTGTACTTAATAATGCTTCAGTTTTGGTTTCCTTTTGAATATTTTATTCCTAAAAATTGATAACATTTTTCTGAATCAATATTCTGTACAACAATAAGTTATTTGAATTAATTTTTATCATCTAAAGTCAACGATCAAAAAGCCAACTCTTCTTCATTTTTAAAATATTAAAGATAACGCTCCAAAACGTTCAAACATCAAGTACCCGCTGCAAACGCTCATTATTAAAGGGAGCGTCGCAGTCAGTTTTTTTTATTTTTTTTTTGACGGACGACGACGACAAACGACGCATTCTTCATCATTGCTTTTTCGTGTTAAAACCACTTTTGGCTATATCAGGCAACATTTTTTTACACTGACTGCGACACTGCCTTTAAATAGATTATTTAAAAATTAACTATACCGATTTATTTACGAAAATTCACTGTGTCCTCATAAAAATTTGATTAATGTCTTTTTAAAATGATGAGTTGTTTCTTTGAAATTCTCGGTGATGGACGTCGTTCAAAATCTCATTTTTTTACAACATATAACTAAAAATATACAAAACAGATGATAAAAGTTTTCAAGTTGCCTTTTTGTCCGCGATTGCGAAAGAAGTGAAACACGGACTTGAATTAAAATATTTTTATTTGCAACACTTTTTAGCTACCTAAATTTTTTTTTCAGAAAACTGCAAAACAAAACGACAAAACGAAAAGACTGAAAAAAAGTAACGACAGAAGTTTGGGGCCATAATTAGGGTTGCCGCCCCCTCCCGAAAATCGAAAAATCCGGGGAACGGGGAACCCCCGAAATCGTATTTTTCTTCCCCGTTTTCTCCGGCTTCATAAAACTTACCCCAGCCAAAAACTGATCGAAAATACCTATATCACCTAAATTCTGAAAATTCAATCTGGTAGGATATTTTTATTTGGTGACCAAATTTTGTGAAATGCGTTTTTGTGATGTAAAATGTCGAGCTGAACAAGAATCAGCATGCCTTGTTTGTTCAAATGACGTCAAAAAACTTACCCCCGCCAAAAACTGATCGAAAAAATGTCCTTCCTCAAAAGAAGGCAAATGTTCAAATGTCTTTCTTCCAAAGAAGGGAAATGTTCAAATGTCTTTCTTCAAAAGAGGGAATGTGTTTAAATGTCTTTCTTCAAAAGAGGGAATGTGTTTAAATGTTTTTCTTCAAAAGAGGGAATGTGTTTAAATGTTTTTCTTCAAAAGAAGGCAAATGTTCAAATGTCTTTCTTCAAAAGAAGGGAAATGTTCAAATGTCTTTCTTCAAAAGAGGGAATGTGTTTAAAAGTTTTTCTTCAAAAGAGGGAATGTGTTTAAAAGTTTTTCTTCAAAAGAGGGAATGTGTTTAAAAGTTTTTCTTCAAAAGAGGGAATGTGTTTAAAAGTTTTTCTTCAAAAGAGGGAATGTGTTTAAATGTTTTTCTTCAAAAGAGGGAATGTGTTTAAATGTTTTTCTTCAAAAGAGGGAATGTGTTTAAATGTTTTTCTTCAAAAGAAGGCAAATGTTCAAATGTCTTTCTTCAAAAGAAGGGAAATGTTCAAATGTCTTTCTTCAAAAGAGGGAATGTGTTTAAAAGTTTTTCTTCAAAAGAGGGAATGTGTTTAAATGTCTTTCTTCAAAAGAGGGAATGTGTTTAAATGTCTTTCTTCAAAAGAGGGAATGTGTTTAAATGTTTTTCTTCAAAAGAAGGCAAATGTTCAAATGTCTTTCTTCAAAAGAGGGAATGTGTTTAAAAGTTTTTCTTCAAAAGAGGGAATGTGTTTAAATGTTTTTCTTCAAAAGAAGGCAAATGTTCAAATGTCTTTCTTCAAAAGATGGGAAATGTTCAAATGTCTTTCTTCAAAAGAGGGAATGTGTTTAAAAGTTTTTCTTCAAAAGAGGGAATGTGTTTAAAAGTTTTTCTTTCAAAAGAGGGAATGTGTTTAAATGTTTTTCTTCAAAAGAGGGAATGTGTTTAAATGTTTTTCTTCAAAAGAGGGAATGTGTTTAAATGTTTTTCTTCACTAGAGGTGCACCGCCCCTCCGGGGCGGCCACCACAGATTCATGTACCTAATTCTTCTAAAAAGTTAATGTGCATGTTTTCTTTTGTTTGTGGCATAAAGTAAATTTCATAAGATGACGTCTACATATGCTGCAAATGTATTTTAATAAAAGCTAAACGTTTAAAAAATTTAAAATATTAACACAAAAAAAATTTGCTTAACTTTTTTTTAATCAAAAAACAACTTTGTCATCAAAAACGATGATAAACACTTGCACCATTTTGCCAAGAAAAGCGCTTCTTTCAAAATAAAAATGGACAGACACAGGACATTGCCTCTTTTACGGGTAGAAAAGAGGGAATGTGTTTAAAAGTTTTTCTTCAAAAGAGGGAATGTGTTTAAAAGTTTTTCTTCAAAAGAGGGAATGTGTTCAAATGTCTTTCTTCAAAAGAAGGGAAATGTTCAAATGTCTTTCTTCAAAAGAGGGAATGTGGTTTAAATGTTTTCTTCAAAAGAGGGAATGTGTTTAAAAGTTTTTCTTCAAAAGAGGGAATGTGTTTAAATGTTTTTCTTCAAAAGAGGGAATGTGTTTAAATGTTTTTCTTCAAAAGAGGGAATGTGTTTAAATGTTTTTCTTCAAAAGAGGGAATGTGTTTAAATGTCTTTCTTCAAAAGAGGGAATGTGTTTAAAAGTTTTTCTTCAAAAGAGGGAATGTGTTTAAATGTTTTTCTTCAAAAGAGGGAATGTGTTTAAAATGTTTTTCTTCAAAAGAAGGCAAATGTTCAAATGTCTTTCTTCAAAAGAAGGGAAATGTTCAAATGTCTTTCTTCAAAAGAGGGAATGTGTTTAAAAGTTTTTCTTCAAAAGAGGGAATGTGTTTAAAAGTTTTTCTTCAAAAGAGGGAATGTGTTTAAAAGTTTTTCTTCAAAAGAGGGAATGTGTTTAAATGTTTTTCTTCAAAAGAGGGAATGTGTTTAAATGTTTTTCTTCAAAAGAGGGAATGTGTTTAAATGTCTTTCTTCAAAAGAGGGAATGTGTTTAAAAGTTTTTCTTCAAAAGAGGGAATGTGTTTAAATGTTTTTCTTCAAAAGAGGGAATGTGTTTAAATGTTTTTCTTCAAAAGAGGGAATGTGTTTAAATGTTTTTCTTCAAAAGAGGGAATGTGTTTAAATGTTTTTCTTCAAAAGAGGGAATGTGTTTAAATGTCTTTCTTCAAAAGAGGGAATGTGTTTAAAAGTTTTTCTTCAAAAGAGGGAATGTGTTTAAATGTTTTTCTTCAAAAGAGGGAATGTGTTTAAATGTTTTTCTTCAAAAGAGGGAATGTGTTTAAATGTCTTTCTTCAAAAGAGGGAATGTGTTTAAATGTCTTTCTTCAAAAGAGGGAATGTGTTTAAATGTCTTTCTTCAAAAGAGGGAATGTGTTTAAAGGTTTTTCTTCAAAAGAAGGCAAATGTTCAAATGTTTTTCTTCAAAAGAGGGAATGTGTTTAAATGTTTTTCTTCAAAAGAGGGAATGTGTTTAAATGTTTTTCTTCAAAAGAGGGAATGTGTTTAATGTCTTTCTTCAAAAGAGGGAATGTGTTTAAAAGTTTTTCTTCAAAAGAGGGAATGTGTTTAAAAGTTTTTCTTCAAAAGAGGGAATGTGTTTAAAAGTTTTTCTTCAAAAGAGGGAATGTGTTTAAATGTTTTTCTTCAAAAGAAGGAATGTGTTCAAACGTCTTTCTTCAAAAGAGGGAATGTGTTTAAAAGTTTTTCTTCAAAAGAAGGCAAATGTTCAAATGTTTTTCTTCAAAAGAGGGAATGTGTTTAAATGTTTTTCTTCAAAAGAGGGAATGTGTTTAAATGTTTTTCTTCAAAGAGGGAATGTGTTTAAATGTTTTTCTTCAAAAGAGGGAATGTGTTTAAAGGTTTTTCTTCAAAAGAGGGAATGTGTTTAAAAGTTTTTCTTCAAAAGAGGTAATGTGTTTAAATGTTTTTCTTCAAAAGAGGGAATGTGTTTAAATGTTTTTCTTCAAAAGAGGGAATGTGTTTAAATGTTTTTCTTCAAAAGAGGGAATGTGTTTAAAAGTTTTTCTTCAAAAGAGGGAATGTGTTTAAATGTTTTTCTTCAAAAGAAGGCAAATGTTCAAATGTCTTTCTTCAAAAGAAGGGAAATGTTCAAATGTCTTTCTTCAAAAGAGGGAATGTGTTTAAAAGTTTTTCTTCAAAAGAGGGAATGTGTTTAAAAGTTTTTCTTCAAAAGAGGGAATGTGTTTAAAAGTTTTTCTTCAAAAGAGGGAATGTGTTTAAATGTTTTTCTTCAAAAGAGGGAATGTGTTTAAATGTTTTTCTTCAAAAGAGGGAATGTGTTTAAATGTTTTTCTTCAAAAGAAGGCAAATGTTCAAATGTCTTTCTTCAAATTTCTTCAAAAGAGGGAATGTGTTTAAATGTTTTTCTTCAAAAGAGGGAATGTGTTTAAATGTTTTTCTTCAAAAGAGGGAATGTGTTTAAATGTTTTTCTTCAAAAGAAGGCAATGTTCAAATGTCTTTCTTCAAAAGAAGGGAAATGTTCAAATGTCTTTCTTCAAAAGAGGGAATGTGTTTAAAAGTTTTTCTTCAAAAGAGGGAATGTGTTTAAAAGTTTTTCTTCAAAAGAGGGAATGTGTTTAAAAAGTTTTTCTTCAAAAGAAGGGAAATGTTCAAATGTCTTTCTTCAAAAGAGGGAATGTGTTTAAAAGTTTTTCTTCAAAAGAGGGAATGTGTTTAAAAGTTTTTCTTCAAAAGAGGGAATGTGTTTAAATGTTTTTCTTCAAAAGAGGGAATGTGTTTAAATGTTTTTCTTCAAAAGAGGGAATGTGTTCAAATGTCTTTCTTCAAAAGAGGGAATGTGTTTAAAAGTTTTTCTTCAAAAGAGGGAATGTGTTTAAATGTTTTTCTTCAAAAGAAGGCAAATGTTCAAATGTCTTTCTTCAAAAGAAGGGAAATGTTCAAATGTCTTTCTTCAAAAGAGGGAATGTGTTTAAATGTTTTTCTTCAAAAGAGGGAATGTGTTTAAATGTTTTTCTTCAAAAGAGGGAATGTGTTTAAATGTCTTTCTTCAAAAGAGGGAATGTGTTTAAATGTCTTTCTTCAAAAGAGGGAATGTGTTTAAATGTCTTTCTTCAAAAGAGGGAATGTGTTTAAAGGTTTTTCTTCAAAAGAAGGCAAATGTTCAAATGTTTTTCTTCAAAAGAGGGAATGTGTTTAAATGTTTTTTCTTCAAAAGAGGGAATGTGTTTAAATGTTTTTCTTCAAAAGAGGGAATGTGTTTAATGTCTTTCTTCAAAAGAGGGAATGTGTTTAAAAGTTTTTCTTCAAAAGAGGGAATGTGTTTAAAAGTTTTTCTTCAAAAGAGGGAATGTGTTTAAATGTTTTTCTTCAAAAGAGGGAATGTGTTTAAATGTTTTTCTTCAAAAGAGGGAATGTGTTTAAATGTTTTTCTTCAAAAGAAGGCAAATGTTCAAATGTTTTTCTTCAAAAGAGGGAATGTGTTTAAATGTCTTTCTTCAAAAGAGGGAATGTGTTTAAATGTCTTTCTTCAAAAGAGGGAATGTGTTTAAAAGTTTTTCTTCAAAAGAGGGAATGTGTTTAAATGTTTTTCTTCAAAAGAGGGAATGTGTTTAAATGTTTTTCTTCAAAAGAGGGAATGTGTTTAAATGTCTTTCTTCAAAAGAGGGAATGTGTTTAAATGTCTTTCTTCAAAAGAGGGAATGTGTTTAAATGTCTTTCTTCAAAAGAGGGAATGTGTTTAAAGGTTTTTCTTCAAAAGAGGGAATGTGTTTAAAGGTTTTTCTTCAAAAGAGGGAATGTGTTTAAAAGTTTTTCTTCAAAAGAGGTAATGTGTTTAAATGTTTTTCTTCAAAAGAGGGAATGTGTTTAAATGTTTTTCTTCAAAAGAGGGAATGTGTTTAAATGTTTTTCTTCAAAAGAGGGAATGTGTTTAAAAGTTTTTCTTCAAAAGAGGGAATGTGTTTAAATGTTTTTCTTCAAAAGAGGGAATGTGTTTAAAAGTTTTTCTTCAAAAGAGGGAATGTGTTCAAACGTCTTTCTTCAAAAGACGGCAAATGTTCAAATGTCTTTCTTCAAAAGAAGGAATGTGTTCAAACGTCTTTCTTCAAAAGAAGGCAAATGTTCAAATGTTTTTCTTCAAAAGAAGGAATGTGTTTAAAAGTTTTTCTTCAAAAGAAGGCAAATGTTCAAAATGTCTTTCTTCAAATTTCTTCAAAAGAGGGAATGTGTTTAAATGTTTTTCTTCAAAAGAGGGAATGTGTTTAAATGGTTTTTCTTCAAAAGAGGGAATGTGTTTAAATGTTTTTCTTCAAAAGAAGGCAAATGTTCAAATGTCTTTCTTCAAAAGAAGGGAAATGTTCAAATGTCTTTCTTCAAAAGAGGGAATGTGTTTAAAAGTTTTTCTTCAAAAGAGGGAATGTGTTTAAAAGTTTTTCTTCAAAAGAGGGAATGTGTTTAAAAGTTTTTCTTCAAAAGAGGGAATGTGTTTAAATGTTTTTCTTCAAAAGAGGGAATGTGTTTAAATGTTTTTCTTCAAAAGAGGGAATGTGTTTAAATGTTTTTTCTTCAAAAGAAGGCAAATGTTCAAATGTCTTTCTTCAAAAGAGGGAATGTGTTTAAAAGTTTTTCTTCAAAAGAGGGAATGTGTTTAAAATGTTTTTCTTCAAAAGAGGGAATGTGTTTAAATGTTTTTCTTCAAAAGAGGGAATGTGTTTAAATGTTTTTCTTCAAAAGAAGGCAAATGTTCAAATGTCTTTCTTCAAAAGAGGGAATGTGTTTAAAAGTTTTTCTTCAAAAGAGGGAATGTGTTTAAATGTCTTTCTTCAAAAGAGGGAATGTGTTTAAATGTTTTTCTTCAAAAGAGGGAATGTGTTTAAATGTTTTTCTTCAAAAGAAGGCAAATGTTCAAATGTCTTTCTTCAAAAGAGGGAATGTGTTTAAAAGTTTTTCTTCAAAAGAGGGAATGTGTTTAAATGTTTTTCTTCAAAAGAAGGCAAATGTTCAAATGTCTTTCTTCAAAAGAAGGGAAATGTTCAAATGTCTTTCTTCAAAAGAGGGAATGTGTTTAAAAGTTTTTCTTCAAAAGAGGGAATGTGTTTAAAAGTTTTTCTTCAAAAGAGGGAATGTGTTTTAAAAGTTTTTCTTCAAAAGAGGGAATGTGTTTAAATGTTTTTCTTCAAAAGAGGGAATGTGTTTAAATGTTTTTCTTCAAATGAGGGAATGTGTTTAAATGTCTTTCTTCAAAAGAGGGAATGTGTTTAAAAGTTTTTCTTCAAAAGAGGGAATGTGTTTAAATGTTTTTCTTCAAAAGAGGGAATGTGTTTAAATGTTTTTCTCAAAAGAGGGAATGTGTTTAAATGTCTTTCTTCAAAAGAGGGAATGTGTTTAAAAGTTTTTCTTCAAAAGAGGGAATGTGTTTAAATGTTTTTCTTCAAAAGAGGGAATGTGTTTAAATGTTTTTCTTCAAATGAGGGAATGTGTTTAAATGTCTTTCTTCAAAAGAGGGAATGTGTTTAAATGTTTTTCTTCAAAAGAGGGAATGTGTTTAAATGTTTTTCTTCAAAAGAGGGAATGTGTTTAAATGTTTTTCTTCAAAAGAAGGCAAATGTTCAAATGTCTTTCTTCAAAAGAGGGAATGTGTTTAAAAGTTTTTCTTCAAAAGAGGGAATGTGTTTAAATGTTTTTCTTCAAAAGAGGGAATGTGTTTAAATGTTTTTCTTCAAAAGAGGGAATGTGTTTAAATGTTTTTCTTCAAAATGAGGGAATGTGTTTAAATGTTTTTCTTCAAAAGAAGGCAAATGTTCAAATGTCTTTCTTCAAAAGAAGGGAAATGTTCAAATGTCTTTCTTCAAAAGAGGGAATGTGTTTAAAAGTTTTTCTTCAAAAGAGGGAATGTGTTTAAATGTTTTTCTTCAAAAGAGGGAATGTGTTTAAATGTTTTTCTTCAAAAGAGGGAATGTGTTTAAATGTTTTTCTTCAAAAGAGGGAATGTGTTTAAATGTCTTTCTTCAAAAGAGGGAATGTGTTTAAAAGTTTTTCTTCAAAAGAGGGAATGTGTTTAAAAGTTTTTCTTCAAAAGAGGGAATGTGTTTAAAAGTTTTTCTTCAAAAGAGGGAATGTGTTTAAATGTTTTTCTTCAAAAGAGGGAATGTGTTTAAATGTTTTTCTTCAAAAGAGGGAATGTGTTTAAATGTTTTTCTTCAAAAGAGGGAATGTGTTTAAAAAGTTTTTCTTCAAAAGAGGGAATGTGTTTAAATGTTTTTCTTCAAAAGAGGGAATGTGTTTAAATGTTTTTCTTCAAAAGAGGGAATGTGTTTAAATGTTTTTCTTCAAAAGAGGGAATGTGTTTAAATGTTTTTCTTCAAAAGAGGGAATGTGTTTAAATGTTTTTCTTCAAAAGAGGGAATGTGTTTAAATGTTTTTCTTCAAAAGAGGGAATGTGTTTAAATGTTTTTCTTCAAAAGAGGGAATGTGTTTAAATGTCTTTCTTCAAAAGAGGGAATGTGTTTAAATGTTTTTCTTCAAAAGAGGGAATGTGTTTAAATGTTTTTCTTCAAAAGAGGGAATGTGTTTAAATGTCTTTCTTCAAAAGAGGGGGAATGTGTTTAAATGTCTTTCTTCAAAAGAGGGAATGTGTTTAAAAGTTTTTCTTCAAAAGAGGGAATGTGTTTAAAAGTTTTTCTTCAAAAGAGGGAATGTGTTTAAATGTTTTTCTTCAAAAGAGGGAATGTGTTTAAATGTTTTTCTTCAAATGAGGGAATGTGTTTAAATGTCTTTCTTCAAAAGAGGGAATGTGTTTAAATGTTTTTCTTCAAAAGAGGGAATGTGTTTAAATGTTTTTCTTCAAAAGAGGGAATGTGTTTAAATGTTTTTCTTCAAAAGAAGGCAAATGTTCAAATGTCTTTCTTCAAAAGAGGGAATGTGTTTAAAAGTTTTTCTTCAAAAGAGGGAATGTGTTTAAAAGTTTTTTCTTCAAAAGAGGGAATGTGTTTAAATGTTTTTCTTCAAAAGAGGGAATGTGTTTAAATGTTTTTCTTCAAAAGAGGGAATGTGTTTAAATGTTTTTCTTCAAAAGAAGGCAAATGTTTCAAATGTCTTTCTTCAAAAGAAGGGAAATGTTTCAAATGTCTTTCTTCAAAAGAGGGAATGTGTTTAAAAGTTTTTCTTCAAAAGAGGGAATGTGTTTAAAAGTTTTTCTTCAAAAGAGGGAATGTGTTTAAAAGTTTTTCTTCAAAAGAGGGAATGTGTTTAAATGTTTTTCTTCAAAAGAGGGAATGTGTTTAAATGTTTTTTCTTCAAAAGAGGGAATGTGTTTAAATGTTTTTCTTCAAAAGAAGGCAAATGTTCAAATGTCTTTCTTCAAAAGAGGGAATGTGTTTAAAAGTTTTTCTTCAAAAGAGGGAATGTGTTTAAATGTTTTTCTTCAAAAGAGGGAATGTGTTTAAATGTTTTTCTTCAAAAGAGGGAATGTGTTTAAATGTTTTTCTTCAAAAGAAGGCAAATGTTCAAATGTCTTTCTTCAAAAGAGGGAATGTGTTTAAAAGTTTTTCTTCAAAAGAGGGAATGTGTTTAAATGTCTTTTCTTCAAAAGAGGGAATGTGTTTAAATGTTTTTCTTCAAAAGAGGGAATGTGTTTAAATGTTTTTCTTCAAAAGAAGGCAAATGTTCAAATGTCTTTCTTCAAAAGAGGGAATGTGTTTAAAAGTTTTTCTTCAAAAGAGGGAATGTGTTTTAAATGTTTTTCTTCAAAAGAAGGCAAATGTTCAAATGTCTTTCTTCAAAAGAAGGGAAATGTTCAAATGTCTTTCTTCAAAAGAGGGAATGTGTTTAAAAGTTTTTCTTCAAAAGAGGGGAATGTGTTTTAAAAGTTTTTCTTCAAAAGAGGGAATGTGTTTAAAAGTTTTTCTTCAAAAGAGGGAATGTGTTTAAATGTTTTTCTTCAAAAGAGGGAATGTGTTTAAATGTTTTTCTTCAAATGAGGGAATGTGTTTAAATGTCTTTCTTCAAAAGAGGGAATGTGTTTAAAAGTTTTTCTTCAAAAGAGGGAATGTGTTTAAATGTTTTTCTTCAAAAGAGGGAATGTGTTTAAATGTTTTTCTTCAAAAGAGGGGAATGTGTTTAAATGTCTTTCTTC
>JAMRXY010000237.1:0-23867 GCA_024447195.1 Panagrolaimus sp. LJ2414 | reverse complement strand
CTTTGATTGTTCCGTAATCTTTAATGCTATTATTTTTTGGTGTTTTAAGGGGTGGATGATCCCAATTTGGAAGTTTTCGAACCCAATCTTGAATTGCTGTATACATTGGTCGGATTCCACCATTTTCTGAGATCGGTGCACCCCAATCATATGAAGTTGTTATCTAAATTTCTAAATTTAATCAATATTTAATTGCATATTTTTTTTCTTACAGCGCTTTCAGGTTCTGCGCCATTCCAAAAACCGTAATTTGTTCCACCATGCATTAAATAAATTGTAAAAGATGCGTTTAAATTATACATTACTGTCATGGCATCCAAAACTTCTTTTGTGGATGGAAGATACGGACTTTTCATTCCCCACATTGTAAACCAACCCGGATAAAATTCACTGTTAACCATCGGCCCTAAATTCTACAGTAATCTTAAAAAATTCATTTTCGAGACAAACCTCCTTTTGAATATTTCATCTGCAAATTAAAAAATTGATTTATAAGGTTTTCTGGAACAGGCCTAAAATCCACAGTAGGAAAAACTCCATCAACAGTTCCACATTTCATCATGTCTTCTTGTGGTCCATCAGCTTAAACGTTTATTAACTATTTATGAAAATATAAGGTATTTATTACTTGTATATAAAGCAATTTGGTCACCCAAAATTTTCTTAAAAAGATCACGAAGAAAACCAAGGTATTTCTTATCACAGTTGAAACTACCGTATTCATTTTCAATTTGGACCATTAAAATTGGACCTCCATTTTGATACAAAAAAGGTTTAATCAAAGGCAGCAAATGATTAAAATAATTTTCAACTGCATTTATGTAACTGAAACATGGAATAAATTAAATGCCATTGTTCTAGCTTAACACATACGGTTGATTATAAACCCTTAATTGGATGCCCTTCTTTTTAACGAGCCAATATGGCAGACCACCATTTTCCCATTCGGCACAAATATACGGTCCAGGTCGAAGAATAACATATAAATTTTGTTGTTGGGCCAATTGAATGAATTGGGTTATATTTGCTGAACCCCCAAAATTGAATTGATTCTCAAAAGTTTCATGAAAATTCCATGGCACATAAATTTGAATGGCATTTAATCCGGCATGCCGAAGTCGCATTAATCGATCTTGCCAATATTCGGGTGGAATTCGAAAATATTCAATTTGTCCAGCAATGTATCGAAATGGTTTTCCATCTTTTAAGAATTGATGATTCTCATAATCTATTTTAAAGGTTCTTTCTCCGGAGACATAAACGGTTAATGATAGAAAAAAGTAACACAAATGAATCCAAGATAGCAGCATTTTTAAAAGAGTTGTGTTTTGTGCAATTTTAGTTTAAAGTGTTATTTTTTTGTTTACTTCTTTTCAACTTGGCCCTTGTGTTTCAGAGTTTATTTTTATTGCCTTTCATTTCCATGGCAATAATTCTCTTGTTTTATTTTTTTTTTTGCAGAACTTTTGTCTTTTCCTTGAAAAAGTTTGTTGTTTACGCTTTTTTAAAATCAATCTTTCAAGAAAGATAAAATGCAATTTGATGGGATAAATTAGATCTAAAATTGAAATTGAAAATATTGAATTCAACCATTTATTATGTATGATCACAACAAAAATCCGTGAACAATAACAAAATATCAATAAGTGTAATTTAAAAAAAGTCTTTGTTCTTCATAAAATTTGTTGTTTTTCTTTAATTAAAAAGAGGCTTGTCCTCGAATGAAATGGTTGAATCAGGTCCACGTCCAAGAAGTTCAATAAGAACAACGCTGTTTTGCTTCTTTAAAATCGAGGCAGGAAGGTAAAGTGTTCTCTGAAAATAGTTTTTGTCACTCAAAACAAACCCCAAAAAATTTCAAATCTCAAATAATAAATACATATATGAACCAAATACAACAATAATACGGTAATAACAATTAGTAAAAAATGTTGTTCTTAACTTACTTGAGGACCACCAGTTGGCCAATATCTTCCAACATTGAATCCATTAACGTAAAGTTGACCTTTTCTGAATTTACCAGGATTAAACCAAGTATCCGAAATATCTCCGTCAATGTTAAATGTTGCAGAATAAATTCCTGCAGTATCTCCTGATTGATCAAATGGATTGTCATCTCGTGCAGCAGAAGAAGCTGTTGGGAATCGAATCAAATTGTCCTTTGATGAAGAGGCAGTTGTAACAATTGAATCCAAATCAATTGGACAATTTTTCCATTGTGTTATAACTGAATTTCCAAGTGTAACATTTGGAAGAAGACCCTTTAAAAATTGACAAATTTTAAATGCAAATTTTATTTTTAGTTACCTTTGAATCTAAAATTGATAAAAATGTTTGTCGACCACGATTTTCAACGATTATCGTTAAATTATCTCCTTTTTTAACATTTCGAAGTGGAAGTGATTTCTTTGAAAATTTATCCAAATTGCCCACCAAAACTCCCTAAAAATTTGAATATTAGTTTTTGGATTGTAGCAGCGGTAATATTTGATAAGAGTACGGTAGATTACATAAGAAAGGAAAAATTGTGTGAGCTATGACAGTGACACCAAAAGATCAAAGGCATGCCGCGTCAGAAATGGCTTTTGTGATTCCTAAGATTAGACCCCCTGACCCTATACCCTCTCTCACACCCATAAAGCATTACTTGTGCAGCAGAATTAATATAAACATATCCATGATCTTTGATATTTTCAGCTTTTAAAGTACTTCCAACAAATCCCAGCGTTGTGGAATATAAAACAAAACCATATGGATGATCCAATTGTTCAAACGAAAGTGGAAGGGTTGATTGTTGACAGCCTGAATTTGAATTTGAAAATGCTCCCAAAAGTGCATCGGTCATTTTCATTGTTATTGTTCCATACGATTTTACAGGATTATTTGAAGGTACGGTCATTGGAGGGGAATCCCAATTTGGAAGATTTTTAATCCATTCTTGAATAGCTGTATATTGTGGGGTAATTGCACCATTCTCTGCAACTGGGGCACCATAATCATATGATGTAATAACCTGAAAAAAAGAAATTAGCATAAATATCGAATGCATTTGAAACAAACAGCTCCCCAAACTTCTGCGCCATTCCAAAATTCGAAATTTGTGCCACCGTGAAACATGTAAAATGAGAATGAAGCATTGGAATTATACATTGAAGTCATAGTATCAATGACATTTTGGGTTGTTGGAAGAGTCGCATTTCCATAATTCCATACCGTAAACCAACCGGGATAAAATTCACTATTTACAATTGGTCCTTAAATATTTACTACTGATTACAACAACCCTTTAGGGCATATAGATTACCTCCATTTGCATATTTTTGTTGAATTTCAAAATTCCGCTTAACAGTTGTATCATCGTTTACACCAAAATCTACAGTAGCAAAAACTCCATCAAATGAACCACATTGAATAACAGCTGGTGGATCAGCTAAAACAAAAACATTTGCATACTGTAAATAGAGATAAAGTGTAAATTACTTGTGTATAAAATAACATCTTCCCCAAGATTTTGTTTTGCCAAATCTCGAAGGAAACCCAAATACTTTTTGTCACAATTGAAACTACCGTATTCATTTTCAATTTGGACCATTAAAATATTTCCACCATTTGTGTATAACAAAGGTTTTATGAGTGGAAATAAATGATTGAAGTAATTCTGGACGGCATCAATGTAACTAAAATATACACACATTACGATACTCTGACCTTTTAAAAAACAGACGGTTGATTATAAACCCTTAGCTGGATGCCCTTCTTTTTAATGAGCCAATATGGCAGGCCACCATTTTCCCATTCGGCACAAATATACGGTCCAGGTCGAAGAATAACATATAAATTTTGTTGTTGTGCTAATTGAATGAATTGGGTGATATTTGCCGAACCCCCAAAATTAAATTGATTCTCAAAAGTTTCATGAAAATTCCATGGCACATAAATTTGAATGGCATTTAATCCGGCATGCCGAAGTCGCATCAATCGGTCTTGCCAATATTCGGGTGGAATTCGAAAATATTCAATCTGTCCAGCAATGTATCGAAATGGTTTTCCATCTTTTAAAAATTGATGATTCTCATAATCTATTTTAAAGGTTCTTTCTCCGGAGGCATAACTTGTAAAGCAATATAAAAATATAAGAAAACTAAATTGCAGCAACATTTTAAAAACTAAAACATTGAACAACGAGTAAAATGTTGCTTTTTCTCTTTTGTTTCTGGAAGCGGATCTTGTTGCCTTTCTACTTTTTACTCACATGCGTGTAGCTTTATCATTTAATTGTTTCTTACTTTTTAGAACTATTTTTATTGATTGCAATTAAAATTCTTTTGTAGTGTGTTTTGGTTGCTTGAAAAGCTGTTGGAAATATTGAATTTGATTTTCCATTATTTAATTAACATTTGTTTAGTTTTTTTTGAAATGTCTAGAAAGATATCCATTTTTGCAAAATTTTTACGTCAAAATTGTGTTTTGCAAGATATTTTTTTATTCAAGTTTTTGTTTCAAAAACAATAAAAAGCTTTGACAAGAGAAAGATGAACAGGAAATGACAACATTAAACTACCAAAGATACATATTTTTGTTTAACATTTTTTGTTTTATTTTATTTTTATTGTCGTTCCCTTTTTCGCTTTGGTTCAAATTCATTTGAACTGTAAATGGATTTTTCAACGAATGAAATGGTTGAAGCCGGGCCACGTCCAAGAAGTTCGATAAGAACAACGCTGTTTTTCTTTTTAAGCATTGGAGCTGGGACATATAATGTTATCTAAAATTATTGAAATGAATTCTTTTTATCAACCAAAAGAAGAAAAAGACTGAAAATTGTTTTGACTATTTGCTGTTTTAAAAAGCATAAACAAAAAATTGTATAGACTGCATTTTTTTTGGTTGATCAAAGAATACACAAAAAATGCTTTTTAAAACATAAGCAAAAAGCTGTTGTCAATAAAAGTACAAAAATTGGTTTAAGCTTTTTTCCGTTATCTTTTTTAGCAATTTTAAACACAAATTTTGTTGATTTTAATGACCATAGAAAAGCACTCTTTGAAACATGAAAACACTTGACAAAACTTAATCAATAAAAATTTGCATACCTGTGGCCCTGCTGATGGCCAATATCTTCCAATATTATTTCCGTTAATAAAAAGTTGACCTTTTCTGAATTTTCCAGGATTAAACCAAGTATCTGCAATTTCACCTTCAATCTCAAATTCACCCATATAAACTCCGGCATTATCCACGGGCTTTCCAAATGGATCTTCGGTTAAAACAGATTTAAGGAATCCTTTTAAACGCATATTTGGGGTTACATTTAACAAAGTTGGCCCAAAATCAATGGAACATTGTGTCCAATTTGTTAAAACTTTTCCATCCAATGTAACATTTGGAAGTAAACCCTAAATTCAAAATATTACTGTAAAAAAGTAATAATTAATAATATTAAACAAACTTTGGAATCCAAAATTGATAAATAAGTTTGTCGACCCCGATTTTCAACGATAATTGTTAAAATATCCCCTTTCTGTGCAGCGGGAAGAGAAATCCATTTCTTTGAATATTTATCCAAATTATCTACCAATACTCCCTTAAAAAACATTACGATAGATTACTGTAATCTAATCTAATCTAAACAAAAGATACCTGTGCCCTATCATTGATATAAACAAATCCATGATCTTTAATATTTTCAGCAGTTAAATTACTTCCATCAAATTCCAAAGTTTTTCTATATAAAACAAATCCATATGGATGATCCAATTCTTCAAAAGATAACGGATATTTTGATTTATGACATTTTGGAGCAGGATTTTTTGCAAAACTTTCAAGTAAATTATCAAATTTTTGTACTGTAACTTCGCCATAATTTCTTGCAGTTATATTTTTTGGGATTGGTAATGGCTGATGATCCCAATTTGGAAGTTTGCTTATCCATTCATGAATGGCAAGATATTGAGAAGTTATTCCACCATCTTCTGAAATTGGTGCCCCATAGTCATATGAGGTGATTACCTAGAAGGCATTGTTTAGTTTTGAAATCAAATACTGTAGACCTACTGGTCCAGAAACTTCTGCGCCATTCCAAAAACCAAAATTTGTGCCACCATGAAACATGTAAAATGAAAATGATGCATTCAAATTGTACATTGTTGTCATCGTGTTAATGACTTCCTTTGAAGTTGGAAGATGCGGATTTCCGCCATTCCAAAGTGTAAACCATCCGGGATAGAATTCACTGTTAACCAATGGACCTGAAACTTATCCATCAACATCTGTTAACAATTATTCAAATTTTTGTTTTACCTCCTTTATTGAATTTCTTTTGCATTTCAAAATACTTTCGAACATCTTTTTCAGCAGCAACTCCGAAATCTACTGTCGGATATGCGCCCTCAATTGATCCACATTTAACCAATGATGGACCATCAGCTAAAATGGATTTGTTAAATCCTTTAAAAATCCCTAACAAAAATTACTTGTATAAAGAAGAATTTCATTTCCCAAATGCTTTCTAATTAAATCTCGAAGAAAACCCAAATATTTCTTATCACAATTGAAACTACCGTATTCATTTTCAATTTGAACCATTAAAACATTGCCACCGTTAATATACAAATAAGGTTTCAAAAGTGGCATCAAATGATTAAAATAATTTTCAACGGCATTTATGTAACTGAAACAAAAGATCAATTATCATAACCTCGTTTCAATTTAACACATACGGTTGATTATAAACCCTTAGCTGGATGCCCTTCTTTTTAATGAGCCAATATGGCAGACCACCATTTTCCCATTCGGCACAAATATACGGTCCAGGTCGAAGAATAACATATAAATTTTGTTGTTGGGCCAATTGAATGAAATGGGTTATATTTGCCGAACCTCCAAAATTGAATTGATTTTCAAAAGTTTCATGAAAATTCCATGGCACATAAATTTGAATGGCATTTAATCCGGCATGCCGAAGTCGCATTAATCGATCTTGCCAATATTCGGGTGGAATTCGAAAATATTCAATTTGTCCAGCAATATATCGAAATGGTTTTCCATCTTTCAAAAACTGATGATTCTCATAATCAATTTTAAAGGTTCTTTCTCCCGCGGCATAACTTGTATAAAAACAAGTGAGTAATAGAAAGCTGAAATAAAGCTCTAACATTTAATTGTATACTTTTGTATAGTGGCTGAGTTACAGATGTTTATTTTTTGTTTCATTGATTTGAGGAAAAATTTGTACATTATTTATCAAGATCTTATAAAATTGTAGTTGCTTTTCTATCTCACTTTTTGTGTTCAATGTTTACTTTTGCTACCTCTTTGAAGAAGAAGAAGCTTCATCAAAAAATATATCAGTTCTTCTTCTTCTTTTTGCTGCTCTCTTTTTTTTTTGCCGAAACGTTTAAATTTATTTCCCGCGATCTTTGTATCATGATTTGGATGGCGATCGCACATTTTCCTCTCACAAGCAAGCAAGAAAGAGATATCCAATTTTTTTAATTGCATCGTTTATCTTTCTTTTCATTTCTTTGCTTTTCGAAAAAGAAGAAGAACTTTCGCGTGTGCAAAAACAAAATAATATAAAAAAGAAAGAAAATAAATAAATAATGCAAAGTTTAAAGCAATAAAACAGAAAAACGGCAGAAACAACTGATTTTTGGCTTTTTTAAAAAGCAAAAGCGTGATTTTAATTAAATGATTCTTTTTTCTATTTTGACTTTTGATTTTGAAAATAAAAAATTAATGGAATGAACACATTTGATTTTGGACATTCTTGAAATTAAAAGAAAACAATGTAAAAAAACTCACTGAAAAATGGCATTTAAAAATTTCATCATCTGACCATGAATTTGACCGTCTAGCTATTTAAGCTATGATAATATGAACAACAATTACAGATATTTTTTAGTTAAATTTTGTTTCTTTATATAAGACTTTGATTGAAAAAATAAAATAAAAACCAAAAAAATATGGTTGAATAAAAAGGTTTTGATTTGTTTATAACTTTTTATTGTTTATTTTTATTGATTGTAACCATATGGGCTGCATTTATTTTTTGTTTTGTTTCTCTAATTAGAATTCTTTGTTCAAAAATATTTGTTCTTTTTTTGATTTTTCTATTTTCTTTTGAAAACTAAACTTTAGTCAAAGAAACAAAAACACATGCTTTTGAAAATTTGAGAAAAAATCTATATCTAAAAGTTACACAAATTTTTGAATTATGGTACTCAACATTAATTAAAAATATTTAATTTGCACCATTTTTTTGCAATGAAAATGTTCAATATTCCCACAAAAACTGAATTTCAAAAAATATTCCATCGTAAAAATTTTATGTTTTTTAAATTTATGTTTCAAATAATTTTTTTATCAAAATATTTCGAAAAAAATTTGCATGGAAGAAAGGGGATTCGAACCCCTGAGGAGAGAACTCCATAAGGACATAAGCCTTACGCCTTAGACCACTCGGCCATTCTTCCTTCCTTTTTGGAGATTTAAAAGCAGCTTATATCCTTTTTTTGATTTCTTTTCCTAATCTAGGTCAATAATTTTTTCTTTTGCGCATATGATCGTGCGCGCGCCATCGAAAAACATCTTGCAGCGAAATGCAATACTTTTTTTGTTCGAAAAAATTTTTTTTGAGCACAAAATCTTCTAAAAATTACTAAAATTGATCTTGTGGTAATTAATTATAATTAATAAAGTAATATTTCCAGTAAAATTTGAACGTTTTTTCTTGTCACAAAAAAGTACAAAGAGAAACAATGAGTTTTTTTTTGTAATTTCTTTTCGAATTTGTAAATACGTACATTTGCATCCACATATAAAATATATGAATGATTCATCTAAAATATAATTCATTCAAATTTTGCAAATTTGAATAAATTTAATGTTATGCAGAGCTATTGAAACAATACATTTTTAAAAATCAAATGAAAAAACTAAACTATGATAATAATATGGGTTTAATTTTTAAAATTTTTTCAATGTTTAAAAAAAGCTATTTTTATGAAAGAATAAAAAAGCATAACATATGTAAAAATAATTATTACGTATTGGGTATCGATTAAAATCAATAATTTGAATAAACAATTGTTTTTGGGACCAGATGGGGTTTGAACCTTTTCCACCTACTTTGGACTGCAGCCGCATGCACTAACAACTGCGCTATTATCGCATGGAAATCGGTACCGCCAGTTGATATTTGATGCAAACTTGATGACATGAAACAAACTATCGCGGCGTAATTTACATGTTTTTTTCAATTTAAACCCTCTCGAAATGAAATTAGCATGAATTCCAAATATGTTTATATGACATTTACCTTTGTCCTCGTCAAGCGTAAAAGTTGTTGTAATTGTTTTTTCAATGTTGTGCCCCTTTTTTCTTAATCAAAAAAATAGAGTTTGTGGAAAACCAAAAATTGAGAGAGATGCTTTTAGTTTGTTTGTGTGTTTGTGTTTCATTAAATTTATACTTTAATTAGATAAGCATAAAATTAAAAGTCAGCTTCAGCAAGAAAAAGGCGGACTTTCTTGCCACAAAAAATATTTTTTGATCTCTCTCTCTCGTTTTTCCTCCTCAATGAAAATAAGGTGATTATCATTTTTCAACTTCGTTCTCTCTCTCCTTTTCCTTTTGATTAAGCGTTGTTATTTTCCTTTCTGGAAAGTTCGTGGATTTTAAAAAAGACTGTATTACTGGTAAATAAATAAATCTAATTTTTATCGATTGTTTTTTCAGCTTCAAACAATGAAGTTCATTACGGTAGCGCTTCTGGCGCTGATCGTAGTTAGTGCAAATGCATTTGCGAGAATACGGTAGGTTGTTATTTTTATGCAAATTTTCAACCTACTATTGATTGATTTCCTTGCACAAAAGAATCAAATATTCAAATTATAGACATCTCCGTGACATTGATACCGAGCAATGGCAAAAACAAATTGATCAATATGTCTCTGAATCCACAACCCCTGAAGATCTCAAAGAAAAAGTATCTGATTATTATTCAAAATTAACGGAAAAACAAGGAGATTTTGTTAAATTTTATCGAAAGCAATGTACTTCTTGGATTAAAAGTGTTGCAAGTGATGAAGAGAAAGCAGAGCTCAGAGCATTATATGAAAATAAAGATGGTGATGTTTTGGCAGGAAAAATTAATGATTATATTAATCGCCTATCTGAGAATGAACGGGCACCTGTTCTTCTTTGGAAGGTAAAAATAAGGAATTTTGATGATTTGGGGTAGATTGTTGAGGGTAAAGGTACCATGGAGGATGCAAAATGAGATACTTTGAGTTATGCAAATTTACATTTTTGGATTTTTGACAACATCAAAGAAAAAAGATAGTAACTCCAATATAAAAAGCTATCAAAAAAGATTACTGTACCTTTTTTAAAGCTTTACAAACTTTCAAGTACAGTATTTTTGTATCTTTTCCAACTTCCGTTGCCCTCATTTATAACTTGTTTACTTCCCAAAAAGACCCCCTCTCTTCACATAAAATTTATTCCTGTTTTTAGAATACTTGTGCTTATCTCTGGAATATTGATATTCCGGTAGAAAATATCGCTACTCGAGTTCGTCGATCAACAACCACCCACAATATTTTATCAACTGAATGGCTAACCGATGATCAAAGTGCTCAGCTTTCTGGTCTTGAAGGTGATGAATATGATAAAAAATATCTTTCCTTCTTCAAAGAACTTTCTGGTGATGCAAAACATTCAGCATCAACAAAAATTGTAAAAAAATGCTATGGTTGGCTTGAAGAAGTTGCAACTCAAGAAGAACGGGATGAATTGAAAGATTTACATCACAAAGATCATTCAAAATGCAAAGAAAAGGTTCAAGAATATCTTGGAAGAGTTCCAGAAGCTGAAAGATCTAAAATTAAAGAGCATTTGGATGTCTGTGAAGAAGTTTGGTATGCTGAACATAATCATGGACATGAACATCATCATCATCGAAGACGTCGACATCATGAACATTCTTTTGAAGATTTTGCAAAAGAGCATCTTGGATGGCTTTCAGATGATCAAAAAGCTGAAGTCATGAAAATCAAAGATGACAAAGCAGCTTTAAAAGCTAAAATGAATGAATTTTTCGAAGCAACCTCGGGCGAAAAACGCAATCATGCTATTAATTCAATGAAAGGAGCATGCCGACAACTTTTAAAGCATGTTTTGGGAGATGAAAAAGCTGCAGAATTAAAGACGATGAGAGAATCAGGCGCATCTGTAGAAAGCTTAAAAACAAAATTCGAAGAATATTTAAATGGAATTACGGATGAACATTTGAAAGAAGAAGCAAATGATCATAAAGAAGATTGCATGAAAATGTTTATGACACCATCCCGGAAACGTCGTGATCATCATCACGGGCATAAACTTGAAGATTATCTCAAAACACATTTATCATGGCTCACAACAGAACAAGGTGAAGCTTTAAAACAAATGAAAGCTGATGGCAAAAATCCTTCTGAATTGCAAAAGAAAGTTTTTGAATTCTATGAAGCCACCACCGGAGAAACTCGAGAAAAGGCAACTGAACTTCTTAAAGGCGGATGCCGTGATTTAATCAAAGCTGTTGTTGGAGATGAAAAAGCCGAAGAATTAAAAAAGTTAAAGGAAAGTGGAGCTTCAGATTCTGAAGTTTCAGATAAAATTAAATCATACATTGCTGAAGTTGAAGATTCACATAAAAAGGAATTGGCCGTAAGCTATGAAGGTGCATGTAAAAAGATCTTTGGTGTTGGATCTCGTAAACGAAGAGATCATGCTCACGGACATAAACTTGAAGATTACCTTAAAACACATTTGAGCTGGCTCACAACAGAACAAGGAGAAACATTGAAACAGATGAAAGCTGATGGCAAAAGTCCTTCTGAATTGCAAAAGAAAGTTTTTGAATTCTATGAAGCCACAACCGGAGAAATAAAAGAAAAAGCAACTGAACTTCTTAAAGGTGGATGCCGTGATTTAATCAAAGCTGTTGTTGGAGATGAAAAAGCAGAAGAATTAAAAAAGTTAAGGGAATCTGGGGCCAGTAATACTGCAATTTCTGACAAAATCAAAGAATACGTTTCTGCAGTTGAAGACCCCCAGAAAAAGGAATTAGCAGTCAGTTATGAAGGTGCTTGCAAAAAGATTTTTGGTGTCGAATCCCGTAAACGTCGTGATCATCATCATGGGCATAAACTTGAAGATTATTTAAAGACTCATTTATCATGGCTAACAACAGAGCAAGCCGAAACATTGAAACAAATGAAGACCGACAACAAATCTCCAGAAGAAATGCAAAAGAAAGTTTTTGAATTCTATGAAGCCACAACCGGTGAAACACGTGCAAAAGCAACTGAACTTCTTCAAGGTGGTTGCCGAGATTTAATTCAAACAATTGTTGGACAAGAAAAAGCGGCAGAATTAAAGACAATGAAAGAATCAGGGGCATCTGTTGATGAAATAAATGCAAAAGTAAAAGAATTTGTCGGAGAAATTCAAGATGAAGAAAAGAAACAACTTGCTTCAAAATATGAAGGAGCATGCAAAAAGATTTTTGGAGTTCAACAATCTCGTAAACGACGAGAACACAATCATGATGATGATGAAAATTTGGAAGAATTTGCAAAGAATCATTTAACTTGGCTTTCTGATGAACAAAGACAAGAAGTTACTGCTTTGAAAGATTCTGGCAAAGATGCAATCAAAGCTAAAATCAATGAATTTTATAAAGCTGCAACTGGTGAAACAAAAGCCAAGGCAACTGTTGAACTTCAAAATGCTTGTCATGCCTTAATTGATAAAGTCGTCGGTGAAGAACATGCCGCAATTCTAAAAGGTTTACGAGATTCTGGAGCAGATATTGGAGAAATCCAAAAGAAAGTTGATGAATTTTTGGGACAAGTTACAGATGAACAAAAACGAAAATTAGCACAAGATCATCGAGAAGGTTGTGCACAAATGTTTTTAACTCCCCCAAGTCGGCGAAGAAGAGATAAGCATCATGAACATACCTTGAAGGAATTTCTTGATAACCATCTTACATGGTTAAATGCAGAACAAAAAGCACAAATTTGGGAACTTGATGGTCAAAAGGAAGCAGTTAAAGCAAAAATTAATGAATTCTTTGAAAAAACAAGTGGCGAAGAAAGGGAAAAAGCTGTCTCAAGCTTCCAAGCGGCATGCCGTGAACGACTAATCCATGTCATCGGTGATGAAAAAGCTGCAGAATTGAAGACAATGCGTGAATCAGGTGCCAGCAATGAAGAATTGATGAAAAAAACTGAAGAGCTTTTGGCAGCTGTTGAAGATGAAACCCTTCGAAAAGAAGCCGATGAACATAAAGAAGATTGCTTGAAAGTTTTTGGAATTAAAAGCCGAAAAATCCGAGACTGTGGTTTTGATACTGAAAAACATTTGACTTGGTTAACCGATGACCAGCAAGCAACTTTGACCCAAATGAAAGCTGAAAAGAAGGCCCCACAAGATATTCATAAAAAAATCTTTGAGTTTTATGATGCCACAACTGGTGAAACTCGAACAAAAGCTAAAGAATTGATGCAAGGCGGATGTCGGGATGTTCTTAAACATGTTCTTGGAGAAGAAAAAACTGCTGAACTTAAAGCATTAAAAGAATCTGGAGCATCAAATGATGAAATGTCTTCAAAGATCAAAGATATGATGGATGAAATTGATGACCCTAAAAAGAAGGATTATGCAGTTGCTTATGAGGGTCCATGTAAACGGATTTTTGGGGTTGAAACTCGTAAACGCCGAGATCATCATCATGGACATAAACTTGAAGATTATTTGAAAACTCATTTATCATGGCTTACATCCGAACAAGCCGAAACATTGAAACAAATGAAGACCGACAACAAATCTCCAGAAGAAATGCAAAAGAAAGTTTTTGAATTTTATGAAGCTACCACTGGGGAAACTCGTGCGAAAGCAACTGAACTTCTCCAAGGCGGTTGTCGAGATTTAATTCAAACAATTGTTGGACAAGAAAAAGCTGCAGAATTAAAGACAATGAAAGAATCAGGGGCATCAGTTGATGAAATAAATGCAAAAGTAAAAGAATTTGTAGGAGAAATTCAAGACGAAGAAAAGAAACAACTTGCTTCAAAATATGAAGGAGCATGCAAAAAAATTTTTGGAGTTCAATCTCGTAAACGTCGTGATCAACAGCACGGACATAAACTTGAAGATTATTTGAAAACTCATTTAAGTTGGTTAACTGCAGAACAAGGTGAAACATTGAAACAGATGAAAGCTGATGGAAAAAATCCTTCTGAATTGCAAAAGAAAGTTTTTGATTTTTATGAAGCAACAACCGGAGAAACTCGAGAAAAGGCCACAGAACTTCTTAAAGGTGGATGCCGTGATTTAATTAAAGCTGTTGTTGGAGATGAAAAAGCAGAAGAATTAAAAAAGTTAAGGGAAAGCGGAGCTTCAGATTCTGAAGTTTCAGATAAAATTAAAGCATACATTGCTGAAGTTGAAGATTCACATAAAAAGGAATTGGCCGTAAGCTATGAAGGTGCATGTAAAAAGATCTTTGGTGTTGGATCTCGAAAACGCAGACATGAGGGCAAACATGGAATCGATGATTTTGTCGATAATCATTTATCTTGGTTGAATGCTGAACAAAAAACTGAAATTGATAAACTCAAGGTTGAAGGAAATTTCGCTGGAATTAAGGCTCGAGTTAATACTTTCTATGATGCTGCAACCGGTGAAACAAAAGAAAAAGCAACAGAAGATCTTAAAGGTGCCTGCCGAGAACTTTACACCGATATTCTTGGGGATAAAGCAAATGAAGTTAAAGCTTTAAAGGAATCTGGTGCCAGTGATTCTGAAGTTTCCAAGAAGATTGATGAATTAGTTGCTGCAGTTACAGATGAAGCCAAAAAAGCCAAAGCTCAAGAATATAAAGATGACTGTAAAAAGATTTATGGTGTACAATCTCGTAAACGCAGAACCCATGATCATGGTGAACATGATTTGGAAGATTATTTTAAGAATCATTACAGTTGGTTGAGTGAAGATCAAAAGAATGAACTTCGACAAATGAAAAAAGATGGCAAAAAGGATGATATCTGGAATAAAGCTTTGGAATTTTATGATGCTGCAACTGGTGAAACTCGAACAAAAGCTGAAGAACAAATGAAAGGTGGATGCCGCGAATTGATTCGAGTTATTGTTGGAAATGAAAAAGCTGATGAATTAACTGCCATGAAGGAATCTGGAGCTTCCGTAAAAGACATGGATACAAAGTTGCAAGAATTTGTCAGTGCAGTAACAGATGATCACAAAAAAGTTCTTGCCAAAACATATGGCCCAGGTTGTCGTCGAGTTTTTGGAGTAGCTTCACGTAAACGTCGTGAACATGATCATGGAGAACATAAACTTGAAGATTACTTCAAAACTCATTTCAGTTGGCTTACCGAAGAACAAAAGAATGAAATGAGACAATTAAAAACAGAAGGCAAAAAAGCTCCTGATTTGTATGGCAAAGCTTTGGAATATTATGAAGCTGCAACTGGTGAAGTTAAAGAAAAAGCAAAAGAGCAAATGAAAGGCGGATGTCGGGAATTGATTCGAGTTATTGTTGGAAATGAAAAGGCCGATGAATTAACTGCAATGCGGAAATCAGGAGCATCACTTAAAGATATGGATGCAAAACTTCAAGAATTTGTTGGACAAATAACTGATGAAGGAAAAAAGACCCTTGCAACTACCTATGGTCCTGGGTGCCGTAAAATCTTTGGAGTTGAATCTCGAAAACGTCGAAGTCATGATCATGGTGAACATGACTTGGAAGATTACTTCAAAAATCATTACAGTTGGTTGAGTGAAGATCAAAAGAATGAACTCCGACAAATGAAAAAAGATGGCAAAAAAGATGATATCTGGAATAAAGCTTTGGAATTTTATGATGCTGCCACTGGTGAAACTCGAACAAAAGCTGAAGAACAAATGAAAGGTGGATGCCGGGAATTGATTCGAGTTATTGTTGGCAACGAAAAAGCTGATGAATTAACCGCAATGCGGGAATCAGGAGCATCAATCAAAGATATGGATGCTAAACTGCAAGAATTCGTTAGTGGAGTAACAGATGTTTTGAAGAAAAATCTCTCACAAACATATGGCCCTGGGTGTCGAAAAGTCTTCGGCGTTGATTCTCGAATGCGCAGAAGTCATGATCATGGCGAACACAAACTCGAAGATTATTTCAAATCTCACTTTAGCTGGTTAAATGATGCCCAAAAAGATGAACTTCGACAACTTAAAACTGATGGCAAAAAAGCACCTGAAATTTACAACAAAGTTTTGGAATATTTTGAAGCTGCAACTGGTGAAGTTAAAGAAAAAGCAAAAGAAGCCATGCAAGGAGGATGCCGAGAATTAATCCGAGTCATTGTTGGGAATGAAAAAGCCGATGAACTTACATCCATGAAAGAATCTGGAACTGATATGAAAACCATTGATGCAAAGCTTCAAGAATTCATTGGTGAAGTTACTGATGAAGGAAAGAAAACCCTTGCTTCCACATATGGTCCAGGATGTCGTCAAGTTTTTGGAGTCGCTCCATCACGTAAACGACGTGAACACGATCATGGGGAACATAAACTTGAAGATTATTTCAAATCACACTTTAGCTGGTTGGATGACGCCCAAAAAGATGAACTTCGACAACTTAAAACTGATGGCAAAAAAGCATCTGAAATTTACAACAAAGTTTTGGAATATTTTGAAGCCGCAACTGGTGAAGTTAAAGAAAAAGCAAAAGAGGCCATGCAAGGTGGATGCCGAGAATTGATCCGAGTTGTAATTGGTAATCAAAAAGCTGATGAATTAACAGTTCTTAAAGAGTCAGGTGCATCTGTAAAAGCCTTGGATTCAAAATTACATGAATTCCTTCGAGACGTCACTGATGAAGGAAAAAAGACCCTTGCAACAACCTACGGTCCAGGATGCCGTAAAGTTTTTGGTCTTCCCCCACAAGAGGAAAAGCGAAAGCGTCGTGCATTTCGACCATCTGTAACTCATATGGATTTTATTCGAGCTGTTGTTGGAAATGAAGATAAACCAGCGCCCAGTCACCGAGCATTAACCTATCAAATTATGGATATTTATGATGGTGAAAAACTTTCTGAAAGAGCTCGAAATGTCGTAAATCAATGTCATGGTCTTTTTGGAGAAATTATTGAAATTGCTCCATATAAAAATGAAAATGTAAGTGTGATCTTTGAATTTGATGAGGTCATATTCTAATTTAATCAAATTTTAGTCCGTTCGAGAGGTTTTACATTCCCTTCGTTCTGCAAGTGATCGGCAATTGAAAGGAATTCAAGCCGTTGCAGAAGTCTGCAAAAAAACTGTTGAAGATTTGGAAGAAACTCAAGGCAATCATGGAAGCATTGGAAAAACTTTAATTGAAATGTTCAAAAATTTGGATGATGAACCCCGGGATCGTTTAAGGGAACAATGGAAATGTAAGTTTTGGTTTTTTGTAGAAAGTTCTAGAACGTTACGGAACTTTTTTTTACAATATACAGTATAACGTTTGTGAAATAAATTATTTTTAGCAAAATGTCTTGATTGGATTCTTGATGTCACAGATGCTGATGAACGAGAAGATTTAAAATATTTTCTTCGAATGGGCCGAGTTGAAGTTGTTCAAGAACGTGTCACAGAATTAATGGCTCGTTTTGATGACAAAACTCGAACTCAAGTAAGTCCAAATTTTCATTTTTACAAAATTCAATCATCTCATTACCGTATTTTAATTTTTAGGTTGGTCATATGCGTCCAGTTTGCGAAAATTTACTTGGATTTGTTCATAGCTCTCGAAAAACTTTTCATCGAAAAGTTCCTGTTGAAACTGTTTTTTAAAACAGAATTCAAACATTTCTTTTTTTCATTTATTTAGCAAATTTTTTAAATAATCGTAATTATATTTGTAATTATTCATATTATTAATAAATTTCCGTTTTCATGAATTAATTTACACACACTTTTTTTCCTTTTCAACATTTTGAAATTATTAATGTTTTACACACACTTTTAAGTATGCACGGGAATGCTTTTAATTACAATTAAATATTTTTTACCAATTTTTTTCTCCTTTAAAGGTATTGTCCAAGGTAGAACAAATTTTTTTTATTCTTTTAGATGACGTATCTTAACACGAAAGCAATATCTCAGGCAGCAACAAAGGAAAATAAAAGAGAGAGCACAAAAAGAAAACATGTTTCACTTGCGTATCCATAGTTTTTCCTGATCAGATTGCTTTCGTGTTAAGATACGTCATCTAAAAAAACAAAAAAGATTTGTTCTACCTTGGACAATACCTTTAAGATGGTTGTAAAAAAGGGTAAGAAGTTTGTCAAAAGGCAACAGTTTACTTTCAATTCATTTATTTTTTTAATATTTCGGAAATTAATTCTGAAGGAAACAGAAGAAAGAGACCCTTTATAGCAGCCTTTTTTCTGTCACCGTGGAAACACGTTTTACCTCAGAAGAAAAAAAACTTTTTATATTTTATGAGGTAATTTTTTTCAGATATTAAAAAAATGCCTTTTTTCATTCAAAAAAATGTTTAACTTTGTTTGCAATTTTTCTTTCCTTTTCGAAAAAAAAAAGTTTTTGCGTAATTTTTTGAAATTGTTTTTTTGAAAAGGATACTTTTAACGGATGATATTGAAATAGATAAAGAAAAAAAGAATACTTTGGAACACCTGATTTAGGGTGTCATGATACGGTTTTTATTAATGCCCCCCAAGGGAATATATAGTTTAGTTTTAACACGCAAACAAAAAAATGTTTTTTGCACTTTTTTAAAAAAATATTTAAACGTAAACTTTGCGTTTTTAGTTTTAAAATGTTTTAAAATTTTAAACAAAAAGTTTAAAGTTTACGATTTTTGTGTACTTTTGGCACGTCAGCAAATTTTTGCATTTTTTTAATAAACACCATAAAAAATTGATGGTTTTTGGGCACTGTAAAAGTACTAACCAGGTCATGGGCTTTTAGTCAATTTTAACATTTTAAAATTTTGATTCCTTATTTTATTGCCCTAAAAATTAGCTAATATTACCGTAATCTTTTAAAATTTAATGTTTTAATTAAAACAATTTGCTTAGAATTTAAGCTAATAAATTTTGCTACAGTTCCAAAAAATTATTTTGTACCTGCAAGAAAAATTATTCAAATTTGGCAATTCTCAGTTGGCAAAAGCTACAGTTTCCCACGAAAATTTTAAGTTCCTTGAAAAAAGGCCTAAAAATTTTTTCACACCCACGTTTTTTCCCAACGTAATCCATTTTTTTACCTATGCTTAAAATTTTTATGGTTTCATAATTACCTTTTTTTATTGCCCCAGGGGTGCACACATCTGTTTTAAAATGTTTTTTAACGGGTAAAATTTACAACATTAGTTATATTTTTAAAATTTTTATAAAACTAATTAAACTTTGCCATTCATTTTTCCACTCATTTTTTTAATCGTAATGAACCTTTTTTTGATGCTTTTTGGCATCATTTTTCTTCATCATTTTTTACGGAGGAGAGATAAAATATTTCTCAAGAGAGTTGCACACAAAAATGCCATGGCATCTCTTTCTTCTTCTCCTTCATAATTCTTAAGAAAACATTTGCCAAAAAACCAAAATAAAAAAAAGAGTTTCAAAGGCACGTGATATGCTTCATTTTTTTATTTATAAAATATATATTATTTTTTCTTTAACTTTTGATGACTTTGCCTTGGCTATAAGAAAGAAAAAATGAAGAAGAAGCAATTTTAATATATTTACTTAAGGGACAAAAAACGGCGGATGAAGAATGGCATTTTTTCATAGCAAATTTAAATTTACTAAAATTTCGTTTACTTTCATTAAAAACAAATGAAAGAAATTTCTTTGTTTTATTTTGCAGCGTTAAAAAAAGTAATCCCAAAAAAATCACAGTAATTGTCGAATTTTATTATTTTTCGTTTTTATATCCGTGTTTTACCGCTACAAAAAATTGTATAACAAAATTACCATCGTTTTTTACGGTACATTAAGAATTTCAAAAAAGTTTTATTTGAATTTCATAAAAATAAACTACGTAAGCTTTATTCAAAAATTATTTTTTAAGCATTTGACATTCAAATAATTCAATGAAAAAAGTTTCTTTTTTTCTTTTCTTTAATTTTTTGAATTCTTCATAGTTTAAACTTTAAAATTAATCTTTGACGCTGTTGAATGTCTAAAACCTTTTATTCAAATAATGTTTTTGTATTAAATAAAAAGTGCCACCAACGATTGTTGTCGTGTCAAAGGATACCAGACATAGTGTCGCATGTCTCTCAAAAAGTTAATAGTAAATAGTTTTTAGTGAAAAGGTTGTAAAAAAATGTTTCACCTTTAATACTTGTTTATGAAGTGTCTACAGTAATCAGCTTTCCTATTTTTGTTTAAATAAATAACAATTTTGAATATTTATGACAGAAAGCTTGTTAAGAAATTGTTTTTAACAAGAAGATCTTTAAACAATTGCAAATTAAACTTTTTCATGCATAAATTATTAGATTTTTGCTTTCAATTTTTATGTTTTTGATTAAAGCTTTTCTCATTATTCAATACGTTGTACCTCGTGTCCTCTTCTAAACTTAAGGTCGAGTATTTGATTCTTTGACACCTAATTTGTGTCCTCAATTTTAGGGTTTTTTTAAAGCTAACTTTTAATTTTTGGATTAATAAAGTTCAAGTTCAAATTTTTCCATATTTTGCTTGTTTTTTTACCAACAATTATATATCTTTTTCATCTTCTTTTTCACGTACCTTGTTTGTTTTTGATATTTTTTAAATTAGCCGTGTTTTAAAAAAAACACTTTTTTTCTTGATGAATAGATAATTTTGATGATTATTCAAAAGGCAAAAAAGAAAAACACTTTTTTACATTTTTTCTATTTAATTCAAAAAGCATACAATCATAAAAGCTAAATGTGTGCTTTTTTATAAAATGTATGAAATTATACCCCGTAAACTCAAAGTACAAGAATTTAAAAGTTAAGTTTTATTAAAACATCTGGTTGTCATTGGTATTGGTGTAGTTGTCTTTAATTTCATTTAAGATATATTTCTAGAAAATACGATAAATAATGTTTATAAACATAAGTCACTCAAGTGTTGTAAAAAATTAGAACTACAACATCAAGTTCAAAAATAAAATCAATATTATTTTTGCGATGACGATTTTTGATAATTTAAAAAGACGTTTATCAATGAAAATTATTATTGTTGTTTAAAACTTTTGTAGTTTCTTGAAAAAATCCATGCCCCAGGGGAGGTCTCTAGTTACATACTTAACAAACTTACTTTTTTGAATGAAGCTACAGTAAATCAAAAAAAGAAAGAAAGAATGCTTTAATGAGTCTCATTTTTATTCATTTATTTTTGCTTCCTTGTTTTTTAAATTTTTTACGCTTTTCGCTTTTTTGACATTTTGTAAAATCCTAAAATTAGAAAAAGTAGAAGGTTCTTCTTCTTTTTTAGGCTAATAAAATTTTTACTTTTTTTTCTGTTCAAGACCGAAAGTTAAATCAGGGATGAAGAAATTGAGGGTAATTGCTTAGATTCTTATAATTTAGAAAGCCTTTAATTTTGTCAGTGTAGCATAAAAAAATAAATAACACTGCCCATTTCGGCAGGTAAGTAGATAAGGTGAGGTTGGGTCAGGTGGCTTTTAAGAGAGACTTTAAAAAACTATTTTTTAATTTTTTACAAACTGGCAAAACGCATAAAATTGTAGTAATATTTTTTATTTGCCACAAAAAACATACTTTTTTGCCCATTAATTGACATACATAGATGTAAATCTTTTTTTCTTTCCGCGGCAATTTTTTGTCACTAATAAAATAATTACCATTAATTTAAAAGCTTTTTTTCTCTTGAAAAGAAAGAAAAAAAAGGAAACGAAATTTGTTCCGTTTTTGTTTCGTTTCTGTTTTTCGTATATACGCAGTAGCAGTACCAGAAGTCAGCAGAAGTCAACAGAAGGCAGAAGTAAGTATCTGCAGTAGCCGGAGCAGCAGCAGCAGCTGCAGAAACCACCCAAAAACTTCTGACATACACATTTTTTATGATTCTTAAAAACCCAAAAGTTTTTAACATTTTCTAACACCTGTTTTTTGGAATGACTGTATTCAAAAAAAAAAATGATTTTAATCATAGAAAAAAGTTTATATTTTATTAAAAATTTATAGGAATTTCTTAGAATTTGAATATATTTAATTAAATTCTTTTTTTAAATAGCTGTAAATGTTTTTTGAGGGAAAGTGAAGAAAATGCATGTACTTTCACATGTATTTTGTTTTATTACATCAGTTTTAAGATGAAGAAGAAGAATAGAGGGGATTGAAGAAAAATAATTAATTAATTAATTATCTGTGGTTTGTTGAATCTGTAGTCTTTAATAATTTTCATAATTATGGAATTTTTCTATTTTATGCTTTTGGGTTATTTATTGTTGTTTGAACTTTTGAACTATTTTTTATTGAATGATTTTGGCACGGGACTGCACCGAACTTTGAATTGGTGCACCGATTTCACACTGGTGTGTGGA
This sequence comes from Panagrolaimus sp. LJ2414, assembly GCA_024447195.1. Taxonomy (NCBI): domain Eukaryota; kingdom Metazoa; phylum Nematoda; class Chromadorea; order Rhabditida; family Panagrolaimidae; genus Panagrolaimus; species Panagrolaimus sp. LJ2414. Next base: position 1,256 of record JAMRXY010000237.1, on the reverse strand, counting down.
GTTGGTAAACATCGAAAATGACTTTTATCCTTCAAATTGAAGGTTTCAATCTCAAAATTCCTTTTTTTTGTCTGATATCTTTCCTTCCGGTCAAATTCACCAAAAGTAAAAACCTCTCATTATTATTACTTACCACTATCGTACTTTTTGTGTGTCTTCCTTTAATAATCATTTGACAGAAATTTTTTTAGTTGTTGAAGTTTAATGAAAAAACAGAATTTTGTGTGTAATCAAGCATTATTTTATAATAATTAAAAGTAATTTTTTTCTGTGTTTTTCTTACAACTTTTTTGTCTTTTTTTCATTTAATTGTTACCAATTTAAAGCAGACGAAAGAGAAGAAAGAAATTATTGTGATTCACATTTGTAAATTAAAAAAAGAAAAAAAAGAAGAAGAAGCAGAATGTACTTTCTAAAAATTTCTGTGGGTCGTAATCAAAAGTTTTTTTTACCCACGCTTTTTTTTAATCTAAATATGTTTAATTTATTTTTTATTAAAATTAATTAACCTGGTTTTACAAGTTCCGATATGGCAGTTTTTTCTTAAACTTTTATTCAAAAACCTATTTTCGAACTTAAATTTAAAAATACAATTCCTCAGAAAAACTTAACCAAAATTACCCTTTTTAAACTTTATAATTTAAACACTAAATATGACCTTTTAATTTTACACGACCCAAATTTTTAAAATTCCCATAATTACTTGTTAGCTTTCTAAAACTTTTAAGTTAAAATTTTTAACATACTTTTTTTCTTCAGTTTTTTGTACCCTTAAACATTGATATTTTTACGTAACGAAAAAAACCCATTCAAATGTATTTAATTTTTTCTTTTTCTTTCTCAAACATTTTTCTTTTCTTTAATTTTTTTTTCTTTTTGCGGCATAAAAAATTTTCTGCTTTGCCAACAACAGCACCGCTACCGTATTCTTTTTTTCTTTCTTTGGAAAAAGGCTATCACGCGTATGCCATTTTTATAGCTGCTGTTTTACAACCTATTTTTTGGGTAAAAAATAATACTATTTCTATGCCTTTGTTTTTTTCGAATATTTATTAACCCTTCCAAAAATTTTAAGGTTTTATTTATACGAATTTTACGCGTTTTTCTTAAACTTTAAGTACCTTTTACGTCATCAACTTCCGTTATTTAAAACTTTTAATACCCTTACCATTTTTTTAGAATCGTAATTAAATCAACTTTAACATAGCGAAACTTGGAAACAATTCGTAAATTTTGAATGTGGGCAAAGAAATGTT
>JAMRXY010000236.1:0-45481 GCA_024447195.1 Panagrolaimus sp. LJ2414 | reverse complement strand
AAGGCCTGTGAAATAGTAAAGTCTAAAAATGCCCAAATAGAAAAATTGCAAAAAAAACCTTTTCAAGAAGCTGCTCATAAAAAAGAACTAAAAAGAAGACAAACAGAAAGGCAAAGAAATAATCCTGTTGAGCAAACCTCTGAACAAAGAGAATTGAAAATGAGCGCAAACGACAAAGGATTTTGTCTCATAATCGAGAACAATTATCAGAAGCTGAAAAAGCCGGAAGAGTTGAAATAGAAAGATTGTAATTAGAAGCTCAAATTTGTTTTTTAAAAAATAGTTCTATAGTTTAAACTAGACGCTTGCGGGCCGAAGGCCCGCTTTATATCCCTAGTGAATAAAAAAGAAAAGAGAAGGGTTGTTGCAAATAATGAAAGAAAAAATGATTGCAATAAATTTTAAATTTTCGAAAAAAATGTTAACTAAAAGGATATTATTAATATCATCATTAACAGAAACAAATATTTAGTGTTTTTAAAATAATGCATATTTTTAAGGGAGGAAATTTGTGCCTTTTTTGCCCATTCAAAGCAGTTTTTTTAAACAGAAGAGAGAGATCTATTTTTTTCTTTTTCTTTTTTTCTCCAGCCAAAGAAAGAGAAGAAATGCACCTCTTTTTCTGTGCATTTTTTGTCTGGAATAATTATTTAAAATACAACTTTTTCTTTGGTTTAATTACCCAAAAAGTTTGAGGTAAAAATTCGGCGCCCAGACAAAATCTGTGGTGAATTTAAATAAATTTTGGAAAGCCACGCTTTTAAAGCAAGGCAAATAAACATAAATAAAAAAGTTCGAAAAGAACAGCAATTTTAAAAAGGCATAAATTTATGATTAAAAACAATAACAGAAATCAGTTTTGGGGAAAATTACTGGTAACTTTTTTGAACTTCTGCTTAAAAAGAAACCAATAAAAAAGATTTAATGGAAAAATCACAAAATTTATCCTTTTTCAAAAATTTGCCTTGTTGATGCAACTTAATCATTTCTTTATTAAAGATTCATCACTTTCTTGTATTTTAAAATAAATTAAAAATTTTTTAAACGTGACTTTATTCCAAATTGCTTATTTTAAAGTTTCTTCTAAAATATGTTGTAAAATAGATGAAGACCGTAATCACTTTTTTGTTGGAAATTACTTTAATTATTTTTAAATTTTTGTGTAAACAAAACGATTTAATTTTGTTTGTAATAATAAAACACGGTATTTCGTATTCAAAGTGAAAAATATTAATATTGTATTTTTGAGTAAAATAATATCGAAGTGCGTTTGCAATTTTTGTAATTTTTTTGGGATACTGTAAGTTACATATTTACCGAAAACTATTAAAATACACCATTTTTTTGTAAAACCAAAAATTTTTTCTTTCCCTCGACAGTAGGGTAAAAGCAACTATATTCTCGCGACGGTCTAAACGTATAACAGTTGGGGGTGTTTTGTAAAAGCTGCGACGGTCTAAATGGCTTTAGATTTCGACCGTCGAGAATATGCTTAATTGTCTCCTCCTGGGTCTAGTAAAAATATTTATCTTAAATTTTGCCATCATTTTGGTGTAGTTTTTCAAGGGAATGTTTAAAATTGTAATATTTTTGGGCTGATCCTGAATTTCAGGAAATAACAAAAATTTACACAATCTTTTTAAAAAACTTCGTCATCATTTTACGGTAGTTTTTCAATGGGTGAACATTTTAAAATTTTTAGTGGTTTAGACCGTTGCGAGAATATAGATGATATTCTCGCGACCGTCAAAATTATGAATGCTTTAAGATTTTTTCATTTTTTAATTGTTGAAAATTTAAAGAATATTGTTTCATTTTTAAAAACTAATAAAGATTCAGCAACTTTTGCCACAAATTTTATTATAATCTAACATTAACTTTTTTGAGGTTATAAGAAATAAAGCAGATTAAACCATTTATCTGTAATATGCAAATACGGTGTGTTAATTTTTGTAAAAAAAGTTTGACAGATGTTGTGAATATTTTTTCTTTTTTACACATACTGTAAAAGTAACAATTGTTTTAATACTAACAAATGGTGACAGTTTGAATTTTTTGTATTAAACACTTTAAAATATTTTTTGATTTACTGTAAAAGAAGAGATCAACAAAGAGAATCATTATAATTGCTTGTGGTAAAAAACGTTTTTAATTAATTTGGTTACTGTAGCCATTACAGAAACTTTTATGCTTAAAGGAGAATAGCAACAAATTGAAAAAATCTCATCCAAGTCGAATTTTCACCATTTTACGCTGTAACATACAACACTTAGACAGTTGGGATCTTCCCTTACGCGACTTTATGAGCTTATCTTAGACCTAAGGCTTTATCTCAGACATTATCTAAGACATTATCTCAGACATTATCTTGGACCCTTTTTCTGCCCTGACAAATCTGTGAGATATATTTATGCAAATTTCTTGGGACCCAGGTAAAACATAGTTATTTGAATCTGGTCCCAACATAAAAAATTCTGCAATTTTATCAGGTATTGAAATAGGACCCTTTTTCTGACCTGACAAATCTGTGAGATATATTTATGCAAATTTGTTGGGATCAGGTAAAACATAGTTATTTGAATCTGGTCCCAACATAAAAAATTCTGCAACTTTATTGGGCATTGAAATAAATGTTGTAATTATATCACGTATTTTGCAAAACATAACTAAACTGAGGATTTGGGAAATGATCAAAATTTGCATAAACTTTGTTTGCTGATTTTTTTCGCATCATTCTATTGTAGTTTTTAAAGGAAAATTTTAAAAGTGGAATTTTTTGGGTAAAAAAGTGTGGAATCTGGAAATGATAAAAAAGTAAGTTTTATGAATTTTGACGTTATTTAAGGGATTCTGGAAGTGATTAAAATTTGCATAAAATTTGTTTGTTGACTTTTGCCATCATTTTAGTGTAGTTTTTCAGGGGGGAATTTAAAAAGGGAAATACTTTTTGAATAAAAAAATTATGGATTCCAAAAATAATAAAATGGCAAAAGTCAATATGAAACACAAATATCAATAACCAAATGCCTTTCTCAAATAAGTAAGCAAGGCATTTGGCTACCATATAAAAACTGATTTGTTTTGTTCATGCCAAAAGTCGACATGAAACACAAATTTTTACAAACGACAAAAAAAATAAAGGTGATCCAAATATCGACTTATGGAATAAATGGCATAAAAAATGCAAATTATACGAGTTAAATGCATGAAAATAGAATATGCATTTCATCTATAACTCTATCCAATGAAGGATAAAGTCAAAAATAAAATGCAAAACATGCAAAAACCCATATAAAATGGATTCATTTATACTTTTTTCCATTAAAAAAGTCGATATGAAACACAAATATTTCATATAAAAACAGATTATCCAATCTTCAGCTAAGTCTCAACAGATCGCAGCATAAACGCTGCTCTACTGAGAACAACACTGAGACCAGTAATCAAGTCGTTTGCAAGAAATCTTACACCCCGGCACTTAACCTTAGTAATAAGGCTTTGTCAAAGGAATCGGATTTACCCAATTCCTTCGGGACATATAATGGGGCAGTACTACATTCAAAAATAAAGAATGCATATAGAAGCCATCTCGACACCGAGATGCAAATATATTATTGCTTTGTCTAGGATGGATTCTGACTTAGAGGCTTTCAGTCATAAGCCACCAGACGTAGCATCACACCATTATTCTATCGAATAAGTGTATATACCAAATGTCTGGACCTGCGGTTCCTCTCGTACTAAGCAGGACTACTATCGCAATAAACACATACAGAAGGGTAAAACTAACCTGTCTCGCGACGGTCTAAACCCAGCTCACGTTCCCTATTAGTGGGTGAACAATCCAACGCTTTACGAATTCTGCTTCGTAATGATAGGAAGAGCCGACATCGAAGGATCAAAAAGCAACGTCGCTATGGACGCTTGGCTGCCACAAGCCAGTTATCCCTATGGTAACTTTTCTGACACCTCTTGCTATAAACTTCATATTCCAAAAGGATCGATAGGCCACGCTTTAACGGTCTGTATTCGTACTGAGAATCAAGATCAAGAATACTTTTCTCCTTTTAGTCTACGTGAGGTTTCTGTCCTCACTGAGTATTCCTTAGGACACCTGCGTTACTATTTGACAGATGTACCGCCCCAGTCAAACTCCCCGCCTGACAATGTCATCAGTGCGGATCATATTCTTTTCAAAAAAGAATATTTAAATCAAAAAGAATTTTCAAAAGAAAAATCTCCGTATTACTGAATAAGTAAAGAGTCGATAAAAGTAGGGGTATTTCACCGTTGACCGAAGTCTCCCCCTTATACTACACCTCTTATGACTCTTCACAAAGTCAGACTAGAGTCAAGCTCAATAGGGTCTTCTTTCCCCGCTGTAATTACCAAGCCCGTTCCCTTGGCTGTGATTTCGCTAGATAGTAGATAGGGACAGTGGGAATCTCGTTAATCCATTCATACGCGTCACTAATTAGATGACGAGGCATTTGGCTACCTTAAGAGAGTCATAGTTACTCCCGCCGTTTACCCGCGCTTAAATAAATTTCTTTAGATTAACATTCAGAGCACTGGGCAGAAATCACAAATAGTCAAAGCATACAAACGCCTTCTATTTGCTCTGTTTTAATTAGACAGTCGGATTCCCCGAGTCCGTGTCAGTTCTAAGCTAATCGTTAAGTGTATATTGACGTTTTATACGTGATGAATAAAACAAGTTTTAAAGATCCACAATACAAGTTAAACACTAGTCCAAGTTCATTCCGAAGAAATTCCTCAAACATGATTCAACTCATAAAGTTTCATTTAAAAACCCAATATACTCGATTCTTAGAGCCAATCCTTTTCCCGAAGTTACGGATCTAATTTGCCGACTTCCCTTACCTACATTATTCTATCGACCAGAGGCTATTCACCTTGAAAACCTGATGCGGAATAAGGTACGGCTATGGAATACATTATTAGGGATCCCTCATATTTTCAAGGGCCATATATAGTAATCAGAACATAACAAAAACCGTTATGCTTTTCAATACCTTTAACCATATCTCGAGATGATCTCATTCCATGGTCAAAATATCTTAAATAGAGAAGAGATCTCTATTCTGAACTATATATGACGTATATGAGTTCATATAACGTTACCGTCCCTTATTTAAATTCCGAAGAACAAAAATAGTCGTATTCTCATAGTGTAGGAATATTAACCTATTTCCCTTTCAGAATACATGCGAATCCATATAAATACGAAAACACACATAATGAAAATGGCATGCGCCATTTCTTTAGGACCGACTGACCCACATTCAAATACTGTTCACGTGGAAACCTTTTTCACTTCGGCCTTCAAGGATCTCACTTGAATGTTTGCTACTATCACCAAGATCTGCACTAGTAGAAGCTCCAGTCCATTTTACAATGAAAACCTTCAACGCTAACTACTACACCCTCCTACATGTTATACTCTGTTCTCACATAGTATAACAGTAAAGTATAGGTCTTTCGCTAGAGCGCCATCCATTTTCAGGGCTAGTTGATTCGGCAGGTGAGTTGTTACACACTCCTTAGCGGTTTACAACTTCCATGTCCACCGTCCTGCTGTCAATATCAACTAACACCTTTTATGGGGTCTCATGAGCAAAAAGTTTGGCACCTTAACTTTACTTGCGGTTCATCCCGCATCGCCAGTTCTGCTTACCAAAAATGGCCCACTTTCAACTATTATATTCAATGCTCATGTTCAATTAAGAAACATAAACATCATACCCATTAAGAGTATGAGAATAGGTTGAGAACATTTCGTTCCCAAGACCTCTAATCGTTCGCTTTACCGAGTATAACTATTTCATATTAGTTGAAGCTATCCTAAGGGAAACTTCGGAGGGAACCAGCTACTAGATGGTTCGATTAGTCTTTCGCCCCTATACCCAAGTCAGACGATCGATTTGCACGTCAGAACCGCTTCGGACTTCCATCAGAGTTTCCTCTGACTTCATCCTGCTCAGGCATAGTTCACCATCTTTCGGGTCTCATTGCATATGCTCTATCTCCACCCATTTGCAAGCAAATTAGATGGGACTATACTACTTGCTTTTTCGTAAAAAAGCAATCATATATCATATTCATAAAGAATACTTTACTTTCATTACGCCAATGAGTTTTGAACACTCAATGACTCGCACATACAATAAACTCCTTGGTCCGTGTTTCAAGACGGGACATATAGGTGATTGTCTTTTATACTGATATTCAATAGATATCATAAAGCATTTTTACGGATCAAATAAAAAAGCTAACGCAAGCGTTAACTTTAATATAAGATCAGTCAAATACCATCTTTTATCCATTAAAGGGCAATTAACCAAAAACTTTTTCCACTATACCAGGATACACATCCGAAGATATGCCCTCTAATATAGATTCAAAAATCTCAATCAATTGTATCAGCACAATGGCAACAAGTGCATCATATATCCGCAAACTGCAACCATTAAATAAATCTTGCGAAAATATTTAACAACCCGTTAAACGAATATACAACTTATTATTACCATCTTTCGACAACTCTATACGCTTCCACTCATTCAGTTTCACGTACTATTTAACTCTCTCTTCAGAGTTCTTTTCAACTTTCCCTCACGGTACTTGTTTGCTATCGGATTCATACATATATTTAGCTTTAGGTGAAGTTTACCACCTACTTTGGGTTGTGTTTCCAAACAACCCGACTCAAAGCATAAATCAAATGAAATGCATAAAATATCTTAACAGGTCTATCACCTTCTATGGAACTCTAGTCAAAGAGAACTTAAGATATTATACATTCCATAATAATAAATGCTATACGCTACAGTTCGCTTTGCCATTACAACAAAGAGATTCAGCGCTGAGCTTATCCCGTTTCACTCGCAGTTACTAAGGGAATCCTTTTTAGTTTCTTTTCCTCCGCTTACTGATATGCTTAAGTTCAGCGGGTAGTCACACTTGATTTGAGATCATAAAAGTCGAAATAAATATTTCTCATTATTCCATAAATATAATATAAAAAGAGTTAAACTTTTATCTCGAACAATAATCAAATTGTCGATTCAAGTACTCTATCATATATAAATATGAAATAACGCATTATCCATAAAGATAAAACAAAATATATTTCTATATAGATAAGCAAAGCTATAAAGGTATATGTCAAACATATAACCAAAATCTTTACTTTCCCATACAAAAGGCCTAATAAACCTTTCAACTATCATAGTTCCACGAAAGAACTATAGTATAGATATATGATTCTCAAACAAATGTGCCAATGGTTAAAAACCATCGGCGCAATTTGCATTCGAAACTTTTTCATTCATGTAGTTTGCAAGTCATGAAAAATAACGCATTTTGCTGCGTTCTTCATCGATGTATGAACCGAGTGATCCACTGAATAAGCTTTTATATATTTTTCGTAAAATGACTTTGTTTTATATTAAACAAAACATTATCTGGCGGATTTCTTTTTAAGGAAAACCTCATTAATTCTATATTAATCACAAGGATTAATACTGCCCATAAAAGTTTTATATAAGCACGGCGATCACATTTACAACTTTTATGACAGAAACCAGACAAAAGGCCGTTCTGTTATATAAAGCTCCAATATTATTAACAAGGCGAATTTTTATATTTAAAATTCTTGTAATGATCCGGCCTGCAGGTTCACCTACGGCCACCTTGTTACGACTTTTGCCCGGTTCAAGCCAATGCGATCAAATTGATTTTCATCTGTATTCTTATCCGTAAGAATAAAAATACAAACAATCCTCAATCTTCTCGAATTAACCCAGTTCCGGGCAGCGACGGGCGGTGTGTACAAAGGACAGGGACGTAATCAGCGTAAGCTGATGACTTACACTTACTTGAAGTTCCTCGTTCACGAATAATAATTACAATATTCGATCCCAAATACGGAATAATTTGACTCGTTTACCAATTCTTTTCAGAAATGGTCACACGCGCTGCAATTTTCATTGTAGCGCGCGTGCAGCCCCAGACATCTTAGGGCATCACAGACCTGTTATTGCTGGGTTTCTTACGACTGGCGGCCGCAAATCCCATTAAGAAGAAAAGTTTTTAATGAAATCCCCAAAAGAGAAAACATATGAAAAAAACCTTCTATTTAATAAAGCTCCAATCTCGTTCGTTATCGGAATTAACCAGACAAATCAATCCACGAACTAAGAACGGCCATGCACCACCATCCACCAAATCATGAAAAAGCTATCAATCTGTCAATCCTTATAGTGTCTAGACCGGGTGAGTTTTCCCGTGTTGAGTCAAATTAAGCCGCAGGCTCCACTTCTGGTGGTGACCTTCCGTCAACTCCTTTAAGTTTCAACTTTGCAACCATACTTCCCCCGGAACCAGAAGACTTTCGTTTCCGGGAAGCTCGTTTCAAGGGCAAATATAAAATATCCACCCGAAACTCGCTAGATGGCATAGTTTACGGTCAGAACTAGGGCGGTATCTGATCGCCTTCGATCCTCTGACTTTCGTTCTTGATTAATGAAAACATTCTTGGCAAATGCCTTCGCTGTAGTTCGTCTCGCAAGGGTCCACGAATTTCACCTCTCGCCCTGCGATACGGATGCCCCCGTTTGTTCCTTTTAATCATTACTATGGTAAGTAAAACCAATAAAACATAGACCATAGTCATGTTCTATTATTCCATGCAAAACCATACAAGCTTACGCCTGTTTTGAGCACTCTGATTTATTCAAAGTAAACTCATTAGATTCCGTATGCCCCGAAAGACATAAAAAAATCTAATAAAAAACATTTAGTATTAGTTACAATCCAAAGGATGAACTAACCTATCATGTACAGATCCAACTACGAGCTTTTTAACCGCAACAACAATTCAATGCAGTATGAGAGCTGGAATTACCGCGGCTGCTGGCACCAGACTTGCCCTCTCATTGATACTCTTTAATGATTTTAAATTTAAACCATTCCAATGATCCATCCCCGAAGGAATAGATCTTGTCATTTCTCGTCACTACCTCCTCGTACTGAGAGTGGGTAATTTTCGCGCCTGCTGCCTTCCTTGGATGTAAACGCCATTTCTCAGGCATTTTCTCCGGAGTCGTACCCTAATACTCCGTTATCCGTCAAAACCATATAAGTACTATATACTTATATAGAAAGTTGATAGATCAGACACTTGAATGACATATCGTCGGTACAAGACCATACGATTAGCATGATATATTCAGTTTCAACACAAAACATTCCAAAGAATGCTTGGTTTTAAGACTAATATACGCAATATTTCCATAAAGAAAATATCTTTTATGCATGTATTAGCTCCAGAATTACCACAGTTATCCATGTAGGATAAAAGTCAAAATCAAGTAAATTTTAGCTGTTTTAATGAGCCATACGCGGTTTCGTGTTAAATACACATGTACTTAGACATGCATGGCTTAATCTTTGAAATGACCACATCAATCAGACAGGATCAATCAGATATATGTTTCTTTCGAATACAAATATCTTATTTTATATATGTAAAAAAATCCGTAAAGATTTTTTAACTTTTAAAGTCACATTGCTTTTTTTATATACTAGTATAAGTAATCCAAAAAGAATAGTTATAAGCTAGTTTCCTTTGACATATAGTCAGCATAATAAGATATATCCATTAAAAATGAATATAAATAAACGAACGAGCAAACATCCATTAAGAATGTCACGCTCTTAAATCTCAAAATACATAGTAAAAGATGTTCCAAATTCATGGAATCTCACCTATTACCATATCGCAAAGGAATGCCCAAAGGTCCATAAATACATCAAAGCTGACATAGACAAATGCATTTAAATGCACGCGCCTTTCAACTTTCTTTCTTTACTTTCCTTTTTCCCCTTACATCAAACATGCAGTGGACCAATGGTATCACAAGAAAAAAAGGTCACCAAAATTTGTTGAAAAAAAATCTTTTTTTTTACAGTATGCTAATTTTCGCAAAAACCTCTTCAAAAAACTTGATTTTTTGTCACAAAAACTATTCAATTAAAAATTTGTAGTATCTTTTACCAATCATTCCTTTAGGAATGATGTGATTAAAGATATAATGAATATGATTCAGTTTGAGGTTGCAAGTAGAGAAAAAATGTTTGACATTGCAAGGAACCTAGAGAAATATAGGTCAAATCAAAATGACAAAGTTCTGTCATGGCAAAAAGAATATTCTAGAATTGTAAAATCGTTTCAAAATCATTTAAAATTTTATGTTGGCGGAATAAAACAAAAAACTCATTTTTTTCGAAGTCAATCGTTTTTTTAAAAAGACTGCTTTTGAAAAATTAATAATTTTTTAAAAATTTGCATAGTGACATATTCAATGTATGTGGATATTAATAAATTATTGCTGCTTTATTTTCTATGTACAAAACATTAATAATAATAATAAATTAATATAAATGAGAAAATGAAGGAAGAAGAAATATACAATGAGATACATTGAAATGTATAATTAATTAATATACATTGCTGCTAATAGAAAATCTCTATTTCTTTAAGATTCCACCGATTCCAAGACCAAGAAGGCCTTTTCCACCTTTATTTCCACCCAAAACTCCACCAAGAAGTCCGTTATCACCAAGGACACCACCGAGAAGTCCATCACCATTTCCACCAAGAAGGCCACCAAAAAGACCATTGACAAGGCCATTTTCACCAAGAAGGGCTCCCAAAACTCCATCCTTAAGAAGGCCATCTAATTTTAATAAACCATCCAAATTGAGAAGTTTATTTAAATTAAGTCCTGATAAAAGTGATGACAAAAGTCTATCAAGATCTTTTAAAAGTTGTTGAAGGAGTTTATCAACATTCTTTAATAAATTGCTCAATAAATTTCCAATGGCTTCATCTTCTTGCAATAATGTCAAAACATTGTTTTGAACAATATCCTAAAAATAAATTTGCATATTTATTTATATATTGCTGTTATTAGATAGAAACTAACGTAAAGCTCTTCAACTAATTGTCCAACTTGAGGTGAAATTCCATTAGCAATTTTTTTGAGGGTTTCAAAGGTTGTTTCAATTTTGCCATCAACATCTTCAACAATTGATTTGTACAATTTTTGTAATTCAATTGGTTGTCCGGCAATCCAGCTATCAATAGTTTCCAAGATTTCTGATTTTGTCATATTTTCATTTTTAAGAAGTCCAGTCAATTCATCCAATTGTTCGGTAGAAAGACTTGGAAGTAATTGTTGAAGGATTTGAATAACTTTTTCAAGAAGAGTCCGGACTAATGTTACAACATCTCCAACAACCCCATCAAGACCCGCATTCAATGGCAAAACTTTAAGAACACCCAACAATTTTCCATTTAATAATCCAGATAATGGCCCATCTCCTCCATTTGGTGAAGCTGAAACTCCAGAATCCCCACCACCACCAAGAATTGGTAGGGCAAAGACACTTGTTGAAAGAAGAAGGGCAAAAACAATCAAAGATTTGTTATACATTTTTATTTATTATTAAATGGATTTGAATCGTTAAATGATGATATTAAAATGAAATTTTGTTGCTGCTTTTATACTCCAATCTAATGATTAATGAACAATTTTTTTGATCAAAATTCTAAAAAAACATTGCTGATCAAGCTTAAAAAAATTGTTTTGGAAATTTCTGAATTGATAATTTTCAAAAAGGATTTTGATATTTTTTGCAAATTATTATTCAAATCCCCTCCATATTTATTTTTTTGCTGTTTTTTAATGATGGTTAAAAAAACAAAAACATTAAATCATTTATAATTGACCAAATAACAGCTTAACACTATTATTTGTGTCTGCACTCAACTTGTATTTTTTTATATCATTTACTTGCTTGAAGCATTTGTTTAATATTTTTTATATGTAATGTTTCAACAATTCAACTGCTTTTAACTATTACGAAACGAAAAAAATGTTGCAGTTTAAAATTTTGTTATTGTATACAAAAAACATGTACTTTAATATTTTTTATTTTGATGAAAAACAAAAACAACATTTTACCAGATATATTTATTTAAAATTACAAAAAAATTCCACCTCCTCATTTTTAGAGATTTAAAATTTTGCAATGCTTTCTTTCAAAATAGAAAAAGAACGTAAAAATGAATACAGATTTCTTTGTTTCTCTGTCTTGCCCAATAAAAATATGCAACCTTGTACTTTTGATTGAACTCAAAATTGTATTTCTTTTCCTTTTTTTGATTTTTTCGTTGGTTTTTCAACCTTTAAAGTTTAAGGTATAATTTCGATTCAATGCCCTTTTTTAAATGTGGCATTTGAATAAATAAATTTTGGAAAGCTTTGTTGTTAATTGCAACAAAGCAAATATATCTTTTTTTAAACAATTTAACAGTAATTTTATATAACCGCAAATTTCTAACTAAAAAAATGATCGACCAAAAGTAATTACCGTAATCATTTGTTACAAAAGCTTTTTTCATCCGTTTTTTTTCAATACTGTATTTGAGCTATTTAATGTAACAACTAAATGATTACGATAATGTGTGTGTAATTTTTTAGTGTTACGTAAAAAATGGTGTTGAATTTTATAAAAAATTAACTGATTTTGCGATAATTTTTCTTCCATTTCCACATTCGGTAAAATTGTTTCATTTTTGTAACGGCCTAAACCAAGGTTGATTTTGTAGAAAGAAAGAAGCTTTTATCTCGCAACAGCACTAATTTAGATTTTTTAAAAACAAAAATTCTTGCAAAAATTTGAGCTCGCTTTTTTAAAATAGAAAAAACAGTAATTCAAACATGGCGTAATTTTTAAATTAAAATAAACATCGATTTAAGTAATGATAAAAACTACCAGAAAGTAACGCCTTTGACATTTTTTGCATGTTAAAAAAAAATTAGGATTCTGAAATGGATTATTTTAGTATAAAAAACTGAATGCTTAATTTTGTTAAAAAATTTGGATATTTTTTATAATTCGTAATAGTGGATTATCAGGGAAAAAAACTGATGATTCGTTATAGCTATCATAGATTTGAATATCTGATATTACCTACTTAAAGCATGAGCAACTTTTATGAAATTGGCTGAAGTTGTTTTTTTGTTCCCCGCATTATTAAAAACTGTTATTTAAAAACAAAAAATAATAATTTGCAATTTTTTTGGGATACTGTATTTGAGCCATTTATAAAAGAAAAAGAAACAGGAAAAATTGATCTTTCTTTTTTGCTAAAACAGAAGAAGAAAAAGCTTTGAAATATGTGTTTTTATATTTGCTTTGTTTTTTCGGATGATACCGCAAATTTTGCAACTTTTATAAAAGCATTTGTTGCAATGATTTAATTAAAATTAAAAAAGGCAGCGTCAACTATCGATATTCTAAAATCGAAGTAATCCTGATTTATTACAGTATATACAAAACAAAAACAGATAAAGAAAATTATTGCAATTTTTGCGTTTTTTATTATTTATTTGCATTGCTTTTAAAGCAAGGCGATCCAAAATTTATTCAAAATTGCCACATGGGCTTTTTGGGCGAATTTAATTTTTACCTTTAATTGGGTAATTAAACCAAAGTAAAGTAGTCCCAAAAATATTTGTACTAAACCAAAAATGCGCAAAAGAAAAGGTTCACTTTTTTGGATCAGAGAAACAAAGAAAAAGAAACACAAAAAATGATTTTTCTTTTTTTAAAAAAGAAGCAAAAAGCTTTGAAGAAAAAAACAACCAAAAAGTTTTTTCTTCTAAAAAAGGTGGATTTGTGGTTTTTTATAATTTAAAGTAGTAATGTTTACAAATTTTGTTTTTTTAAATTTCAAATCTATGTATCTTTTTTTGCTTTTCCCTTTCCTTTTTTTGACGTTATTCTTTTTTCGTTTTCATGTGAGACAAAAAAGAAGAGGCCTGTTCGCTTGGGGTCATACCGCAGTGAAAGCACGCCATCCCGTCCGATCTGGCAAGTTAAGCACTGCTGGGCTCGATTAGTACTTGGATGGGAGACCTCCTGGGAATCTCGAGTGCTCCAAGCTTTTTTCATTTTAAAATTATATTTTTGTAATTTTTTTGTCAAATTTATTCCCAAAAATAATGGCACTAAATTCCAAAAAGCTACAATAACTTTAAAAAAAGAAAATGCGATCATTTTGAGGGAAAATGAGATTACAATTTGTTTTACAGTAATCAAAAACAAGTGAATACAAAAAAAGACAACAGCATCATAAATTTTAAAAAACAAAAAACATATGTGTTTAAATTTATTACAGTATGAAAAATAAAAAATTGCATTTGATATTTTTAATAATTTTTTGCCTTGCTTTAAAAGCATGGCTTTCCAAAATTTATTTAAATTCACCACAGATTTAGTCCGGGCGCCGAATTTTTACCTCAAACTTATTGGGTAATTAAACCAAAGAAAAAGTGGTATTTTAAATAATTATTCAAAACCAATAATGCATCAAAAACAAGGTGCACATTTTTTCTTTCATCGGTTAGAGAAAAAAAGAAAAAGAAAAAAATTGATCTCTTTCTTCTGTTTAAAAAAATGCTGCTCTGAAAAAAGCACAACTTTCTCCCCTTTAAAAAAAGGTGGCTTATTGTTGATTGATGCAACTAAAACATTACATAATTTTTTACTGTTTAATTCGAAAACTTTAACAATAACAAAAAATGTAAAATTGAATAAATAAAATTTAGGTAAAAGTACCATAGTTTCAGTTTTTAATAAAATCTTTTGGGGATACAGTTGCCGAAGAGTAATATTAATGATAGCCGATCTTTAATTAATTGCAACTTGGGAGCAGGAATAATATGCCATAAAATCCAAGTTGAAACTAATTTAGCACATTAAAATGGACAAAAAAATGCAATTTGAAAAGTTTTTAAAATGAAAAATGACAAATTTTGGGTTTCACTTAATACTGTAAAATACTGTATTAGCTGATCTTCAATTAATTGCAACTTGGGAGCAGGCATAATATGCCATAAAATCCAAGTTGAAACTAATTTAGCACATTAAAATGGACAAAAAAAATGCAATTTGAAAAGTTTTTAAAATGAAAAATGACAAATTTTGGGTTTCACTTAATACTGTAGAATACTGTATTAGCTGATCTTCAATTAATTGCAACTTGGTTTTTATTAATTTTGAATTTGATTTATGCATTGTTGTTAATAATGATTTTCTATTTTTTATACTGTAAGAAATTTACAAAGTTTTTTTTTCATATTTTTTTTTCGATATTAACATTTCATGTGATTACTGTAATTAAACATTCCCTTAAAATAATCGCATTTTCTTTTTTAAAGTTGCTGCAGCTTTTTGGAATTTAATGCAATTAATTTTGGGGAACAAATTTGACAAAAAAAATTACAAAAATATAATTTTTAAATGAAAAAAGCTTGGAGCACTCGAGATTCCCAGGAGGTCTCCCATCCAAGTACTAATCGAGCCCAGCAGTGCTTAACTTGCCAGATCGGACGGGATGGCGTGCTTTCACTGCGGTATGACCCCAAGCGAACAGGCCTCATTTTTTTTGTCTCACATAAAAAAGAAGAAGAAAAGGAAAGTTG
This sequence comes from Panagrolaimus sp. LJ2414, assembly GCA_024447195.1. NCBI lineage: Eukaryota > Metazoa > Nematoda > Chromadorea > Rhabditida > Panagrolaimidae > Panagrolaimus > Panagrolaimus sp. LJ2414. Next base: position 29,900 of record JAMRXY010000236.1, on the reverse strand, counting down.
AAAAAAAGTGTAAAAATGAGAATAAAAAAAGGAAAGGGAAAAGCAAAAAAAGATTGGTTTGAAATGAAAAAAACAAAGATTTGTAAACATTACTACTTAAAATTATAAAAAACCACAAATCCACCTTTTTTAAAAGTGAATAAAAAAGAAAAGAGAAGGGTTGTTGCAAATAATAAAAGAAAAAATGATTGCAATAAATTTTAAATTTTCGAAAAAAATGTTAACTAAAAGGATATTATTAATATCATCATTAACAGAAACAAATATTTAGTGTTTTTAAAATAATGCATATTTTTTAAGGGAGGAAATTTGTGCCTTTTTTTGCCTATTCAAAGCAGTTTTTTTAAACAGAAGAGAGAGATCTACTATTTTTTTCTTTTTCTTTTATTCTCCAGCCAAAGAAAGAGAAGAAATGCACCTCGTTTTCTTTGCATTTTTTGTCTGGAATAATTATTTGAAATACAACTTTTTCTTTGGTTTAATTACCCAAAAAGTTTGAGGTAAAAATTCGGCGCCCAGACAAAATCTGTGGTTAATTTAAATAAATTTTGGAAAGCCATGCTTTTAAAGCAGGGCAAATAAACATAAATAAAAAAGTTCAAAAAGAACAGCAATTTTAAAAAGGCATAAATTTATGATTAAAACAATAACAGAAATCAGTTTTGGGGAAAATTACTGGTAACTTTTTTGAACTTTTGCTTAAAAAGAAACCAATAAAAAAGATTTAATGTAAAAATCACAAAATTTATCCCTTTTCAAAAATGTGCCTTGTTGATGCAACTTAAAAAAATTACATTTTTCATAAAAAATTACATTTGTTGCTGTAAAATATCTTTTCTTTATTAAACATTCATCACTTTCTTGTATTTTAAAATAAATAAAAAACTTTTTAAACGTGACTTTTGATTAAACTCGGTATTTCGTATTCAAAGTGAAAAATATTAATATTGAATTTTTGAGTAAAATAATAATATTGAAGTGTAATTTTTGTAATTTTTTTGGGATACTGTAAGTTACATATTTACCGAAAACTATTAAAATACAAGTTTTTTTTAAACCAAAAATTTTTTCTTTCCCTCGACAGTAGGGTAAAAGCAACTATATTCTCGCGACGGTCTTAACGTATAACAGTTGGGGTGTTTTGTAAAAGCTGCGAGGTCTAAATGGCTTTAGATTTCGACCGTCGAGAATATGCTTAATTGTCTCCTCCTCCTGGGTCTAGTAAAAATATTTATCTTAAATTTTGCCATCATTTTGGTGTAGTTGTTCAAGGGAATATTTAAAATTGTAATATTTTTGGCAGATTCTGATTTTCAGGGAATAATAAAAATTTGCATAAATTTTTTTGTTGACTTTTAAGATCATATTTGTGTTTTAGTGTAGTTTTTCAAAAAAAATATTGTAAAATTTTTGGTGGTTTAGACCGTCGCAAGAAGGTACTATATTCTCGCGACGGTCTAAAGCTACGACCGTTGGGGTGTTTTGTAAAAGCTGCGACGGTCTAAGTACTTTAGATTTAAACACTGGAAAAAATCTACAAGGTCCGATAAAAACATTTAGACAAATTTTTATAATATCATCATTTAAATGGTATTTTTTAAAATTGCATAAAACTTGCAGTTTGACTTCTATCATCTTTTTAATGCTATTTTTGAAGTGGAATTTAAACATTGAAAAAATTTTGGGCGATTTAGACCGTCGCCAAATGAAACTGTTATACCGTGATGGTTTCAATTTATGATGATTTAGACCGTAACAAATAAAAAATACATTTTGCGACCGTCAAAATTATGAATGCTTTAAGATTTTTTCATTTTTTAATTGTTGAAAATTTAAAGAATATTGTTTCATTTTTAAAAACTAATAAAGATTCAGCAACTTTTGCCACAAATTTTATTATAATCTAACATTAACTTTTTTGAAGTTATAAGAAATAAAGCAGATTAAACCATTAATCTGTAATATGCAAATACGGTGTGTTAATTTTTGTAAAAAAAGTTTGACAGATGTTGTGAATATTTTTTCTTTTTTACACATACTGTAAAAGTAACAATTGTTTTAATCCTAACAAATGGTGACAGTTTGAATTTTTTGTATTAAATTTAGCAACAAATTGAAAAAATCTCATCCAAGTCGAATTTTCACTATTTTACGCTGTAACATACAACACTTAGACAATTGGGATCTTCCCTTACGCGACTTTATGAGCTTATCTTAGACCTAAGGCTTTATCTCAGACATTATCTCAGGCATTATCTCAGGCATTATCTCAGGCATTATCTCAGACATTATCTTGGATCCTTTTTCTGCCCTGATAAATCTGTGAGATATATTTATGCAAATTTGTTGGGACCAGGTAAAACATAGTTATTTGAACCTTGTCCCAACATAAAAAATCTTGCAACTTTATTGGGCATTGAAATAGGACCCTTTTTCTGCCCTGACAAATCTGTGAGATATATTTATGCAAATTTGTTGGGAACAGGTAAAACATAGTTATTTGAACCTCGTCTCAACATAAAAATTCTTGCAACTTTATTGGGCATTGAAATAAATGTTGTAATAATTTCACGTATTTTGGGCCGTGGCAAAACATAACTAAACTGAGGATTTGGGAAATGATCAAAATTTGCATAAACTTTGTTTGCTGATTTTTTCGCATCATTCTTTTGTAGTTTTTGAAGGAGAATTTTAAAAGTGGAATTTTTGGGGTAAAAAAGTATGGAATCTGTAAATGATAAAAAAGTAAGTTTTATGAATTTTGACCATATTTAAAGGATTCTGGAAGTGATTAAAATTTGCATAAAATTTGTTTGTTGACTTTTGACATCATTTTAGGGTAGTTTTTCAGGGGGGAATTTAAAAAGGGAAATACTTTTTGAATAAAAAAATTATTAATTCCAAAAATAATAAAATGGCAAAAGTCAATATGAAACACAAATATCAATAACCAAATGCCTTTCTCAAATAAGTAAGCAAGGCATTTGGCTACCATATAAAAACTGATTTGTTTTGTTCATGCCAAAAGTCGACATGAAACACAAATTTTTACAAACGACAAAAAAAATAAAGGTGATCCAAATATCGACTTATGGAATAAATGGCATAAAAAATGCAAATTATACAAGTTGAATGCATGAAAATAAAATATGCATTTCATCTATAACTCTATCCAATGAAGGATAAAGTCAAAAATAAAATGCAAAACATGCAAAAACCCATATAAAATGGATTCATTTATACTTTTTTCCATTAAAAAAGTCGATATGAAACACAAATATTTCATATAAAAACAGATTATCCAATCTTCAGCTAAGTCTCAACAGATCGCAGCATAAACGCTGCTCTACTGAGAACAACACTGAGACCAGTAATCAAGTCGTTTGCAAGAAATCTTACACCCCGGCACTTAACCTTAGTAATAAGGCTTTGTCAAAGGAATCGGATTTACCCAATTCCTTCGGGACATATAATGGGGCAGTACTACATTCAAAAATAAAGAATGCATATAGAAGCCATCTCGACACCGAGATGCAAATATATTATTGCTTTGTCTAGGATGGATTCTGACTTAGAGGCTTTCAGTCATAAGCCACCAGACGTAGCATCACACCATTGTTCTATCGAATAAGTGTATATACCAAATGTCTGGACCTGCGGTTCCTCTCGTACTAAGCAGGACTACTATCGCAATAAACAAATACAGTAGGGTAAAACTAACCTGTCTCGCGACGGTCTAAACCCAGCTCACGTTCCCTATTAGTGGGTGAACAATCCAACGCTTTACGAATTCTGCTTCGTAATGATAGGAAGAGCCGACATCGAAGGATCAAAAAGCAACGTCGCTATGGACGCTTGGCTGCCACAAGCCAGTTATCCCTATGGTAACTTTTCTGACACCTCTTGCTATAAACTTCATATTCCAAAAGGATCGATAGGCCACGCTTTAACGGTCTGTATTCGTACTGAGAATCAAGATCAAGAATACTTTTCTCCTTTTAGTCTACGTGAGGTTTCTGTCCTCACTGAGTATTCCTTAGGACACCTGCGTTACTATTTGACAGATGTACCGCCCCAGTCAAACTCCCCGCCTGACAATGTCATCAGTGCGGATCATATTTTTTTCAAAAAAGAATATTTAAATCAAAAAGAATTTTCTAAAGAAAAATCTCCGTATTACTGAATAAGTAAAGAGTCGATAAAAGTAGGGGTATTTCACCGTTGACCGAAGTCTCCCCCTTATACTACACCTCTTATGACTCTTCACAAAGTCAGACTAGAGTCAAGCTCAATAGGGTCTTCTTTCCCCGCTGTAATTACCAAGCCCGTTCCCTTGGCTGTGATTTCGCTAGATAGTAGATAGGGACAGTGGGAATCTCGTTAATCCATTCATACGCGTCACAAGAAGCTTACTTTTGAACAAGTCTTTCGAAACCATATAACTCCAAGAGTCAAGGTCCACCCTTACAAGTGCTTACGGTACTAGCAAGCTAGCCGTTAACTCAATTCCCCCCCTGCAGCGCTTCTCGACAATTCGATAGATCGTCACGCCAGATTCCTCTGTCTAAAACATTGTAAGCTGCTTTAGATACAACTATCATAATCATGATACCTCGCAATAACATGATTTCATCTAGTTACTACTACTGCCCACCACCGAATTTTTACTGATACAGAAAAATCCGTCTCGGCAAACCTAATGATAACAAAAGCTAACGGGGTTAACCTCTGTTATTATCTTGTCTACTGCCAAATAAGCTCTCTGAGGTGACATTTAAGATTATGTCATGACGGTACTTATTCTAAAGACCAGAGTCCATTACCAAAAAGCCGGATGCGAATGCCTCTAAAAATGCTAACTTCGTAAGTCCTGCACTTCCATGGGACTCTTACAGCGAGACGTAATAGTTTCAGAATACTAAGGTATTCCCCCTATATACGATTTAGAAACGCAAGCGTTTCATGCGGTGTATAGTTATATAGCAAAATAAATTTCACTTTAACCTACTGCCGCGGATTCAGCAGTTTAGCTTCTTGCCAAGGAAATGGATCAGTTTAATGTCATGCCAGGACGAATTCATACGCGTCACTAATTAGATGACGAGGCATTTGGCTACCTTAAGAGAGTCATAGTTACTCCCGCCGTTTACCCGCGCTTAAATAAATTTCTTTAGATTAACATTCAGAGCACTGGGCAGAAATCACAAATAGTCAAAGCATACAAACGCCTTCTATTTGCTCTGTTTTAATTAGACAGTCGGATTCCCCGAGTCCGTGTCAGTTCTAAGCTAATCGTTAAGTGTATATTGACGTTTTATACGTGATGAATAAAACAAGTTTTAAAGATCCACAATACAAGTTAAACACTAGTCCAAGTTCATTCCGAAGAAATTCCTCAAACATGATCCAACTCATAAAGTTTCATTTAAAAACCCAATATACTCGATTCTTAGAGCCAATCCTTTTCCCGAAGTTACGGATCTAATTTGCCGACTTCCCTTACCTACATTATTCTATCGACCAGAGGCTATTCACCTTGAAAACCTGATGCGGAATAAGGTACGGCTATGGAATACATTATTAGGGATCCCTCATATTTTCAAGGGCCATATATAGTAATCAGAACATAACAAAAACCGTTATGCTTTTCAATACCTTTAACCATATCTCGAGATGATCTCATTCCATGGTCAAAATATCTTAAATAGAGAAGAGATCTCTATTCTGAACTATATATGACGTATATGAGTTCATATAACGTTACCGTCCCTTATTTAAATTCCGAAGAATAAAAATAATCGTATTCTCATAGTGTAGGAATATTAACCTACTTCCCTTTCAGAAAACATGCGAATCCATATAAATACGAAAACACACATAATGAAAATGGCATGCGCCATTTCTTTAGGACCGACTGACCCACATTCAAATACTGTTCACGTGGAAACCTTTTTCACTTCGGCCTTCAAGGATCTCACTTGAATGTTTGCTACTACACTGAGAAAAATGTGTCACATTTTCATGACATATCAGTCACGTTTACATTTTAAAACAGCCATGAAAAAACCCTGACTTTTGTAGGCTTGTCACGACATTAAAAAGTCTCGAGAACGTGACATTACCAGTCGGCGACAAAAACGTCACGAAAATACGACAAACCAGCCGCATTTTGGCCTCTCAAAACGTGACGTTGCCGGCCATTTTTCAGTCACGGCCCTGCCATGAAAAGTGGCCCCCCCCGATAAAGGGTCAAAAAAATTTTTTTTCAATATGCTAATTTTTTATGCTGATCATTTCTACGTTATTAGTTTTCGTTTAAATCCCCTCTGTACCTCTTATTTTGCATCAAAAACATAAAAATAAAGAAAAACATAATTTATTTACAATAACAAAAAAAATACAATAAAAACACACAAAAAAATTAAGAATTGTCGTCAAGGACGTCAGCAGCATTGAGGACAAAAAACCATTTCGAAGGGGACTTTGATCTTATGCCGACGGCGGTAAAAGATCAAAGGAGTTTTAATATTTTCGAGGGGGCGTTTGCATGCTGCTGATGTCCTTGGTTACCAAATGCCGAATATGGTAGTCTAAAAAGGTAATCATTATTATTATCAGTAGATTTTTAACATAAGGCCGCATGATTGTACCCAAATTTTCATTGACATTTTGCTTCTAATTTGTTCCAAAAACAAAAAAATTTACCGTTTTTTATGCATTGTCAGGGTAAAATCATAATAATTGCCGCAACAGTTGAATTTTCAAATTATCATCGACCACAGATATTTTATACCATATGTTTGAGCAGTTGATCACAGAGGTGCCGCATAAGGTTCCTTGTCGAACACCCTGAAAATTAATAAATAGAACATTATTTTTATATATCCTCATGGATTCTGGGCATTGTTGTACTCATACATTTAATTTTTAAGAAACAATTAAGTTTTATAGCTAATGTTACGTAATAGTACACATCACTAAATGTCCAAATTTTATTTAACTTAGAATAGAGCTGCATTGAAGAACACGGGGAATATGCATTAAGCTCATGCTTTAGGCAGGGAATATCCAAGCATTACACAATTAAAAGCTATAGTGTTAAATTTTTAAGTGGTTAGAATACGGCTGGACCGACACTAAAAAGTCACGAAAATATGACAAATCGGCCATTCAGCCATCTAAAAGTCACGAAAGTGCGACAACCGGCCACTAAAAAGTCTCGTAACGACGACAAATCGGCAATTTCTAGTCACTAAAAAGTCACGAAAGTGCGATAACTCGCGATCGAATTGAACCATATATTGATCGTTGCCGTCACCAGTATTTGCTGAGAAAACAGTTTTGTCTATTAAAGAATGTCAAAACTAAAGGGGCCAAACACGACAAATCTTTGAAATCAAGCTTTTTTGTCAGGGCATAACAGACAGGAACAAATGCTGTGGAAAAAAGTAAAATGCTCGGGGGTCGTTGAAATTATTCTCAGCAGTGTCTATTTTTATTTCAGAAGTTATTTTTGAAATATCATGCTTGATGACATCCTCGGATGACATCAAGCTTTGGCGAGAATGTTAAGAATAACCTCTTGTCGAAAGCACCCGGGATTCTTTCTTCGGGTAAGGTTTGGCTTTAAAAAATGGGCCTGTACAAATAACTTACTCTTGGTTTTTCATTTGCCGTAGACTTCCCATACGTAAAGTTCCGTAATGATGACAGTGTCGTGAGGTTTGTATGCCATAAGTGTTCATATCTAAAAAGCAAATATTAAGGATTAATGTAATACATCGAATGCGTCTACCTCAAGTTCTGCCATAATTGAAATTTTTAGGCCATTTCAGCAATCAGAAATGCTGGGTATCATAAGGGCTTGATCATAGATACCATATATTAAAGTTATCACATCTGGTTGTACGCTCATTCGTCACATTGAAGATCATAAAATGACGAATGAGCGTACACCTAAAACATTGTATATTTGCAAGGAATTTAGCACAAATAAATTTTACCACGTTATCTGATTCAACCTGGCTGCACATTCATCAATATAGCAAAGCATCCAAGCATTGCCTGCTTCCGCAGCAAAAGCAGTATGTTCCATAAGTAGCCTAAAATAATTAACCATTAAAAGAGAAATTCAATGTGAAAGACTTTCTCACCACAGATCTACCATAAGAGCTCTCATATCATGTAACATCAGAAGATTGCCATAAGGGACTTTCATATATTCCATAATTGAGAAGATGACGCAGCTGGTAAAGAATCCTAAATATATGTATTAGCAACATTGCATTTATGTCAAAATGATAAGCTTACCTTTGCCATTGGTTTAGTCCTCCAGAAAATGCCATGGACTCGATTGTTGAAACAAGCAGAAATGCTAAAAATTATAAAAAAAATTAAAAAGTTGGTAAGCAAGTTGAACAAAAATTGGAAAAAAACACGAAGAAGAAAAAAAAGATGACAAACATTTTTCGAAAGCGTTCGAAAGGGTTTCGTGTTAAGAGTTTTTTCCCAAGTGTTGGAGAAAAAAAACTTTGAAAGAAAAGAAATGCATTTTTTTCAAAGTGACTTTTCGATAAACTTTTTTCATTTATTTTTTGACTCTTCTCATTTTCTTCTTTTTTATTTATTATTTTTTACATCTGTGGAAATCACTGACGAGCTCTCACTACCTCCGTAACGCATTTTTCTCACTGGATCGGGTTTATGGAAATATAGGAAAAACTAATAAGGGAATGGTGCTAAGCGAAGAGTTCGGTTATAAAAATAAACAATATTTTTTAAACGTTACTAATAAATTAATAAACAATAAAGTACTTTAACACGGAGCTAAAAAAGACATACATAGGCAAGCGAGTAACAAGTAAAGAGGCAAACAGTTTCGCTGTTTTAAAAAAAAATGGAGCAAAAGAAGCGCGCCTGCTTGCTGTTTTTTTTTCGTTTGCTTTTTGCAGCGAGATTTTTTTGTGATGAGCCGCGGCGCTGCAAATCATACTTTCTTTTTTTTGTGCTTTCACAGGCAAGGCGAACTTTTTAGCAAAAAAGTGTAAATGCATTTATTTTTCATGCATTTGAATTTAACGCTTGTTATTCGATTTTTTTAACACTTTATAACGTTATTTTTTCCCTCGTCGGCGTCGAGGTTTTTGGAAAATCGGTAACACTGTTTTCCAGTTTTTAATTCAGACGTCGAGGGAAAAAATAACGTTATAAATAGGGGGCGCAGCGTGAAAAATGAATTTTAGATTTAGTTAATAATTTTTATATATTCGAGTAGCCCCAGATCTTAGAATTTTAATGGTGTATTCAGATTTTTTTTATATTCAGAAGTCGAAATATAATTCAGAATCTTCGGCGCGCACTTCAAAAAAAAACTGCGGCGGCCAAAAAAGAGAGGAGTGACTGGCTGCCAGGAAGACAAGTGGTGAAACGCGCGCGTCTTCCAACAAAAGAGAAAAAAAGAGGAGTGGATCGAGTCCAGTCAGGGGTGAAAAAATTTTTGTGTTAACCGAAAAACAAAAAAAAATTATAATAATATTAAGGGCAAGTAAATAAGTGTTTAAAAAATGTTAAAAAAATCAAAGAGCAAAATGAGGAGGTTTTAGGTTCTTTGCTGCTGTAAAATAAATAATTATTTCAAATGAAAGAAAAAGTTATATATAAATTTTATAAATTAAAGCTTATTATTTTTCCAAGAAATAGAAACATTTTGTTTGCTCAGAATTTTTCCTAAAATTTCTTATCAGAAAAAAAACAAACTTTTACACATTTATAAAATTTTTGTCATTAAAAAATTTACTTTTATATGAACAATTTTAGTTTGAAACAGCGTTTTCTCGATTCCTATTCTTGAAAAGGAATCAAGACACCGACTAAATTGCGGCTGCGGTTGCATTTTTTTTGATTCATATAGTTCAAGGCATTGTTTTTGGGGTATATACTCTTTACTATTAAAAAAAACAACAGTTTTTGCTTTTAAATAAATTTTTAAAAGATATTACAGACGCAGCTGCATTTTAATTAGTGTTAAGAATCGATGCGATTGCAAAATGTTAACGTTTTTTGCAAAAAAGTATTTTCCCAATTTTAAATTTTTTAGCAGAGGAATTGAACATTTTGAATACGGTATACAAGAATTAATATACTGCTTTTGTTTTTTGCTGACATAATTAAACTATAGAAAAACGATTTTAGTTCGAGATTTTTTAAGGAAATAAACATAGAAAGCGTCATACAGTTTTAGCTTTAATATCCTGAGAAAAAAAATTATAACAACCAAAGTTAATAATCTTAAAAAATTTAAAAAAAATGCATTTTTTAATGCAAAGTTCTAATGCAGAAAAACATTTTTTTGTTAATAATTAATTTTTTTTGCTGTTAAAACTACTACAAACATTTTTTTAATTTTTTCATGAATCCACATCGAAACGAAGGCAGAAAAATGTGAGATTTTTCGTTTTCTTTCGTTTTTAAAAAGAACAAAAGAAAAGTCTTTTCGTTTTTTTTCGAAAGCCTGTTTTACACATGGCGTTCATAAACATTTTGCCACACTTTGTCTCACGTTTTTCTGGTTTTTTCTGGAAAAAAATTCGATGTGAATCCATTTTTTTTTGCACTCACGACGGGACTCGATCCACTCCTCTTTTTTTCTCTTTTGTTGGACGACGCGCGCGTTTCACCACTTGTCTTCCTGGCAGCCAGTCACTCCTCTCTTTTTTGGCCGCCGCAGTTTTTTTTGCTTCTTTTTTGAAAAAAAGTGATCGCTGCGCCCCCTAGTTATAAAGTGTTAAAAAAATCGAATAACAAGCGTTAAATTCAAATGCATGAAAAATAAATGCATTTACACTTTTTTGCTAAAAAGTTCGCCTTGCCTGTGAAAGCACAAAAAAAAGAAAGTATGATTTGCAGCGCCGCGGCTCATCACAAAAAAATCTCGCTGCAAAAAGCAAACGAAAAAAAAACAGCAAGCAGGCGCCATTTTTTTTTAAAACAGCGAAACTGTTTGCTCCATTTTTTTTTAAAACAGCGAAACTGTTTGCCTCTTTACTTGTTACTCGCTTGCCTATGTATGTCTTTTTTAGCTCCGTGTTAAAGTACTTTATTGTTTATTAATTTATTAGTAACGTTTAAAAAATATTGTTTATTTTTATAACCGAACTCTTCGCTTAGCACCATTCCCTTATTAGTTTTTCCTATATTTCCATAAACCCGATCCAGTGAGAAAAATGCGTTACGGAGGTAGTGAGAGCTCGTCAGTGATTTCCACAGATGTAAAAAATAATAAATAAAAAAGAAGAAAATGAGAAGAGTCAAAAAATAAATGAAAAAAGTTTATCGAAAAGTCACTTTGAAAAAAATGCATTTCTTTTCTTTCAAAGTTTTTTTTCTCCAACACTTGGGAAAAAACTCTTAACACGAAACCCTTTCGAACGCTTTCGAAAAATGTTTGTCATCTTTTTTTTCTTCTTCGTGTTTTTTTCCAACTTTTGTTCAACTTGCTTACCAACTTTTTAATTTTTTTTATAATTTTTAGCATTTCTGCTTGTTTCAACAATCGAGTCCATGGCATTTTCTGGAGGACTAAACCAATGGCAAAGGTAAGCTTATCATTTTGACATAAATGCAATGTTGCTAATACATATATTTAGGATTCTTTACCAGCTGCGTCATCTTCTCAATTATGGAATATATGAAAGTCCCTTATGGCAATCTTCTGATGTTACATGATATGAGAGCTCTTATGGTAGATCTGTGGTGAGAAAGTCTTTCACATTGAATTTCTCTTTTAATGGTTAATTATTTTAGGCTACTTATGGAACATACTGCTTTTGCTGCGGAAGCAGGCAATGCTTGGATGCTTTGCTATATTGATGAATGTGCAGCCAGGTTGAATCAGATAACGTGGTAAAATTTATTTGTGCTAAATTCCTTGCAAATATACAATGTTTTAGGTGTACGCTCATTCGTCATTTTATGATCTTCAATGTGACGAATGAGCGTACAACCAGATGTGATAACTTTAATATATGGTATCTATGATCAAGCCCTTATGATACCCAGCATTTCTGATTGCTGAAATGGCCTAAAAATTTCAATTATGGCAGAACTTGAGGTAGACGCATTCGATGTATTACATTAATCCTTAATATTTGCTTTTTAGATATGAACACTTATGGCATACAAACCTCACGACACTGTCATCATTACGGAACTTTACGTATGGGAAGTCTACGGCAAATGAAAAACCAAGAGTAAGTTATTTGTACAGGCCCATTTTTTAAAGCCAAACCTTACCCGAAGAAAGAATCCCGGGTGCTTTCGACAAGAGGTTATTCTTAACATTCTCGCCAAAGCTTGATGTCATCCGAGGATGTCATCAAGCATGATATTTCAAAAATAACTTCTGAAATAAAAATAGACACTGCTGAGAATAATTTCAACGACCCCCGAGCATTTTACTTTTTTCCACAGCATTTGTTCCTGTCTGTTATGCCCTGACAAAAAAGCTTGATTTCAAAGATTTGTCGTGTTTGGCCCCTTTAGTTTTGACATTCTTTAATAGACAAAACTGTTTTCTCAGCAAATACTGGTGACGGCAACGATCAATATATGGTTCAATTCGATCGCGAGTTATCGCACTTTCGTGACTTTTTAGTGACTAGAAATTGCCGATTTGTCGTCGTTACGAGACTTTTTAGTGGCCGGTTGTCGCACTTTCGTGACTTTTAGATGGCTGAATGGCCGATTTGTCATATTTTCGTGACTTTTTAGTGTCGGTCCAGCCGTATTCTAACCACTTAAAAATTTAACACTATAGCTTTTAATTGTGTAATGCTTGGATATTCCCTGCCTAAAGCATGAGCTTAATGCATATTCCCCGTGTTCTTCAATGCAGCTCTATTCTAAGTTAAATAAAATTTGGACATTTAGTGATGTGTACTATTACGTAACATTAGCTATAAAACTTAATTGTTTCTTAAAAATTAAATGTATGAGTACAACAATGCCCAGAATCCATGAGGATATATAAAAATAATGTTCTATTTATTAATTTTCAGGGTGTTCGACAAGGAACCTTATGCGGCACCTCTGTGATCAACTGCTCAAACATATGGTATAAAATATCTGTGGTCGATGATAATTTGAAAATTCAACTGTTGCGGCAATTATTATGATTTTACCCTGACAATGCATAAAAAACGGTAAATTTTTTTGTTTTTGGAACAAATTAGAAGCAAAATGTCAATGAAAATTTGGGTACAATCATGCGGCCTTATGTTAAAAATCTACTGATAATAATAATGATTACCTTTTTAGACTACCATATTCGGCATTTGGTAACCAAGGACATCAGCAGCATGCAAACGCCCCCTCGAAAATATTAAAACTCCTTTGATCTTTTACCGCCGTCGGCATAAGATCAAAGTCCCCTTCGAAATGGTTTTTTGTCCTCAATGCTGCTGACGTCCTTGACGACAATTCTTAATTTTTTTGTGTGTTTTTATTGTATTTTTTTTGTTATTGTAAATAAATTATGTTTTTCTTTATTTTTATGTTTTTGATGCAAAATAAGAGGTACAGAGGGGATTTAAACGAAAACTAATAACGTAGAAATGATCAGCATAAAAAATTAGCATATTGAAAAAAAATTTTTTTGACCCTTTATCGGGGGGGGCCACTTTTCATGGCAGGGCCGTGACTGAAAAATGGCCGGCAACGTCACGTTTTGAGAGGCCAAAATGCGGCTGGTTTGTCGTATTTTCGTGACGTTTTTGTGACTTTTTGCTGGCTGGCCAGCAAACGCGAAAATCGTCACTTGACGACATCGTGGTGGGGAAAAACATGGCCATCTGGCGGCTCTCATTTTTCTCAGTGTATCACCAAGATCTGCACTAGTAGAAGCTCCAGTCCATTTTACAATGAAAACCTTCAACGCAAACTACTACACCCTCCTACATGTTATACTCTGTTTTCACATAGTATAACAGTAAAGTATAGGTCTTTCGCTAGAGCGCCATCCATTTTCAGGGCTAGTTGATTCGGCAGGTGAGTTGTTACACACTCCTTAGCGGTTTACAACTTCCATGTCCACCGTCCTGCTGTCAATATCAACTAACACCTTTTATGGGGTCTCATGAGCAAAAAGTTTGGCACCTTAACTTTACTTGCGGTTCATCCCGCATCGCCAGTTCTGCTTACCAAAAATGGCCCACTTTCAACTATTATATTCAATGCTCATGTTCAATTAAGAAACATAAACATCATACCCATTAAGAGTATGAGAATAGGTTGAGAACATTTCGTTCCCAAGACCTCTAATCGTTCGCTTTACCGAGTATAACTATTTCATATTAGTTGAAGCTATCCTAAGGGAAACTTCGGAGGGAACCAGCTACTAGATGGTTCGATTAGTCTTTCGCCCCTATACCCAAGTCAGACGATCGATTTGCACGTCAGAACCGCTTCGGACTTCCATCAGAGTTTCCTCTGACTTCATCCTGCTCAGGCATAGTTCACCATCTTTCGGGTCTCATTGCATATGCTCTATCTCCACCCATTTGCAAGCAAATTAGATGGGACTATACTACTTGCTTTTCCGTAGAAAAACAATCATATATCATATTCGATAAAGAATACTTTACTTTCATTACGCCAATGAGTTTTGAACACTCAATGACTCGCACATACAATAAACTCCTTGGTCCGTGTTTCAAGACGGGACATATAGGTGATTGTCTTTTATACTGATATTCAATAGATATCATAAAGCATTTTTACGGATCAAATAAAAAAGCTAACGCAAGCGTTAACTTTAATATAAGATCAGTCAAATACCATCTTTTATCCATTAAAGGGCAATTAACCAAAAACTTTTTCCACTATACCAGGATACACATCCGAAGATATGCCCTCTAATATAGATTCAAAAATCTCAATCAATTGTATCAGCACAATGGCAACAAGTGCATCATATATCCGCAAACTGCAACCATTAAATAAATCTTGCGAAAATATTTAACAACCCGTTAAACGAATATACAACTTATTATTACCATCTTTCGACAACTCTATACGCTTCCACTCATTCAGTTTCACGTACTATTTAACTCTCTCTTCAGAGTTCTTTTCAACTTTCCCTCACGGTACTTGTTTGCTATCGGATTCATACATATATTTAGCTTTAGGTGAAGTTTACCACCTACTTTGGGCTGTGTTTCCAAACAACCCGACTCAAAGCATAAATCAAATGAAATGCATAAAATATCTTAACAGGTCTATCACCTTCTATGGAACTCTAGTCAAAGAGAACTTAAGATATTATACATTCCATAATAATAAATGCTATACGCTACAGTTCGCTTTGCCATTACAACAAAGAGATTCAGCGCTGAGCTTATCCCGTTTCACTCGCAGTTACTAAGGGAATCCTTTTTAGTTTCTTTTCCTCCGCTTACTGATATGCTTAAGTTCAGCGGGTAGTCACACTTGATTTGAGATCATAAAAGTCGAAATAAATATTTCTCATTATTCCATAAATATAATATAAAAAGAGTTAAACTTTTATCTCGAACAATAATCAAATTGTCGATTCAAGTACTCTATCATATATAAATATGAAATAACGTATTATCCATAAAGATAAAACAAAATATATTTCTATATAGTTAAGCAAAGCTATAAAGGTATATGTCAAACATATAACCAAAATCTTTACTTTCCCATACAAAAGGCCTAATAAACCTTTCAAATATCATAGCTTCCAATAAAGAAAAACTATAGTATAAATATATGATTCTCAAACAAATGTGCCAATGGTTAAAAACCATCGGCGCAATTTGCATTCGAAACTTTTTCATTCATGTAGTTTGCAAGTCATGAAAAATAACGCATTTTGCTGCGTTCTTCATCGATGTATGAACCGAGTGATCCACTGAATAAGCTTTTATATATTTTTCGTAAAATGACTTTGTTTTATATTAAACAAAACATTATCTGGCGGATTTCTTTTTAAGGAAAACCTCATTAATTCTATATTAATCACAAGGATTAATACTGCCCATAAAAGTTTTATATAAGCACGGCGATCACATTTACAACTTTTATGACAGAAACCAGACAAAAGGCCGTTCTGTTATATAAAGCTCCAATATTATTAACAAGGCGAATTTTTATATTTAAAATTCTTGTAATGATCCGGCCTGCAGGTTCACCTACGGCCACCTTGTTACGACTTTTGCCCGGTTCAAGCCAATGCGATCAAATTGATTTTCATCTGTATTCTTATCCGTAAGAATAAAAATACAAACAATCCTCAATCTTCTCGAATTAACCCAGTTCCGGGCAGCGACGGGCGGTGTGTACAAAGGACAGGGACGTAATCAGCGTAAGCTGATGACTTACACTTACTTGAAGTTCCTCGTTCACGAATAATAATTACAATATTCGATCCCAAATACGGAATAATTTGACTCGTTTACCAATTCTTTTCAGAAATGGTCACACGCGCTGCAATTTTCATTGTAGCGCGCGTGCAGCCCCAGACATCTTAGGGCATCACAGACCTGTTATTGCTGGGTTTCTTACGACTGGCGGCCGCAAATCCCATTAAGAAGAAAAGTTTTTAATGAAATCCCCAAAAGAGAAAACATATGAAAAAAACCTTCTATTTAATAAAGCTCCAATCTCGTTCGTTATCGGAATTAACCAGACAAATCAATCCACGAACTAAGAACGGCCATGCACCACCATCCACCAAATCATGAAAAAGCTATCAATCTGTCAATCCTTATAGTGTCTAGACCGGGTGAGTTTTCCCGTGTTGAGTCAAATTAAGCCGCAGGCTCCACTTCTGGTGGTGACCTTCCGTCAACTCCTTTAAGTTTCAACTTTGCAACCATACTTCCCCCGGAACCAGAAGACTTTCGTTTCCGGGAAGCTCGTTTCAAGGGCAAATATAAAATATCCACCCGAAACTCGCTAGATGGCATAGTTTACGGTCAGAACTAGGGCGGTATCTGATCGCCTTCGATCCTCTGACTTTCGTTCTTGATTAATGAAAACATTCTTGGCAAATGCCTTCGCTGTAGTTCGTCTCGCAAGGGTCCACGAATTTCACCTCTCGCCCTGCGATACGGATGCCCCCGTTTGTTCCTTTTAATCATTACTATGGTAAGTAAAACCAATAAAACATAGACCATAGTCATGTTCTATTATTCCATGCAAAACCATACAAGCTTACGCCTGTTTTGAGCACTCTGATTTATTCAAAGTAAACTCATTAGATTCCGTATGCCCCGAAAGACATAAAAAAATCTAATAAAAAACATTTAGTATTAGTTACAATCCAAAGGATGAACTAACCTATCATGTACAGATCCAACTACGAGCTTTTTAACCGCAACAACAATTCAATGCAGTATGAGAGCTGGAATTACCGCGGCTGCTGGCACCAGACTTGCCCTCTCATTGATACTCTTTAATGATTTTAAATTTAAACCATTCCAATGATCCATCCCCGAAGGAATAGATCTTGTCATTTCTCGTCACTACCTCCTCGTACTGAGAGTGGGTAATTTTCGCGCCTGCTGCCTTCCTTGGATGTAAACGCCATTTCTCAGGCATTTTCTCCGGAGTCGTACCCTAATACTCCGTTATCCGTCAAAACCATATAAGTACTATATACTTATATAGAAAGTTGATAGATCAGACACTTGAATGACATATCGTCGGTACAAGACCATACGATTAGCATGATATATTCAGTTTCAACACAAAACATTCCAAAGAATGCTTGGTTTTAAGACTAATATACGCAATATTTCCATAAAGAAAATATCTTTTATGCATGTATTAGCTCCAGAATTACCACAGTTATCCATGTAGGATAAAAGTCAAAATCAAGTAAATTTTAGCTGTTTTAATGAGCCATACGCGGTTTCGTGTTAAATACACATGTACTTAGACATGCATGGCTTAATCTTTGAAATGACCACATCAATCAGACAGGATCAATCAGATATATGTTTCTTTCGAATACAAATATCTTATTTTATATATGTAAAAAAATCCGTAAAGATTTTTTAACTTTTAAAGTCACATTGCTTTTTTTATATACTAGTATAAGTAATCCAAAAAGAATAGTTATAAGCTAGTTTCCTTTGACATATAGTCAGCATAATAAGATATATCCATTAAAAATGAATATAAATAAACGAACGAGCAAACATCCATTAAGAATGTCACGCTCTTAAATCTCAAAATACATAGTAAAAGATGTTCCAAATTCATGGAATCTCACCTATTACCATATCGCAAAGGAATGCCCAAAGGTCCATAAATACATCAAAGCTGACATAGACAAATGCATTTAAATGCACGCGCCTTTCAACTTTCTTTCTTTACTTTCCTTTTTCCCCTTACATCAAACATGCAGTGGACCAATGGTATCACAAGAAAAAAAGGTCACCAAAATTTGTTGAAAAAAAATCTTTTTTTTTACAGTATGCTAATTTTCGCAAAAACCTCTTCAAAAAACTTGATTTTTTGTCACAAAAACTATTCAATTAAAAATTTGTAGTATCTTTTACCAATCATTCCTTTAGGAATGATGTGATTAAAGATATAATGAATATGATTCAGTTTGAGGTTGCAAGTAGAGAAAAAATGTTTGACATTGCAAGGAACCTAGAGAAATATAGGTCAAATCAAAATGACAAAGTTCTGTCATGGCAAAAAGAATATTCTAGAATTGTAAAATCGTTTCAAAATCATTTAAAATTTTATGTTGGCGGAATAAAACAAAAAACTCATTTTTTTCGAAGTCAATCGTTTTTTTAAAAAGACTGCTTTTGAAAAATTAATAATTTTTTAAAAATTTGCATAGTGACATATTCAATGTATGTGTATATTAATAAATTATTGCTGCTTTATTTTCTATGTACAAAACATTAATAATAATAAATTAATATAAATGAGAAAATGAAGGAAGAAGAAATATACAATGAGATACATTGAAATGTATAATTAATTAATATACATTGCTGCTAATAGAAAATCTCTATTTCTTTAAGATTCCACCGATTCCAAGACCAAGAAGGCCTTTTCCACCTTTATTTCCACCCAAAACTCCACCAAGAAGCCCATTATCACCAAGGACACCACCGAGAAGTCCATCACCATTTCCACCAAGAAGGCCACCAAGGAGACCATTGACAAGGCCATTTTCACCAAGAAGGGCTCCCAAAACTCCATCCTTAAGAAGGCCATCTAATTTTAATAAACCATCCAAATTGAGAAGTTTATTTAAATTAAGTCCTGATAAAAGTGATGACAAAAGTCTATCAAGATCTTTTAAAAGTTGTTGAAGGAGTTTATCAACATTCTTTAATAAATTGCTCAATAAATTTCCAATGGCTTCATCTTCTTGCAATAATGTCAAAACATTGTTTTGAACAATATCCTAAAAATAAATTTGCATATTTATTTATATATTGCTGTTATTAGATAGAAACTAACGTAAAGCTCTTCAACTAATTGTCCAGCTTCAGGTGAAATTCCATTAGCAATTTTTTTGAGGGTTTCAAAGGTTGTTTCAATTTTGCCATCAACATCTTCAACAATTGATTTGTACAATTTTTGTAATTCAATGGGTTGTCCGGCAATCCAGCTATCAATAGTTTCCAAGATTTCTGATTTTGTCATATTTTCATTTTTAAGAAGTCCAGTCAATTCATTCAATTGTTCGGTAGAAAGACTTGGAAGTAATTGTTGAAGGATTTGAATAACTTTTTCAAGAAGAGTCCGGACTAATGTTACAACATCTCCAACAACCCCATCAAGACCCGCATTCAATGGCAAAACGTTAAGAACACCCAACAATTTTCCATTTAATAATCCAGATAAGGGCCCATCTCCTCCATTTGGTGAAGCTGAAACTCCAGAATCCCCACCACCACCAAGAATTGGTAGGGCAAAGACACTTGTTGAAAGAAGAAGGGCAAAAACAATCAAAGATTTGTTATACATTTTTATTTATTATTAAATGGATTTGAATCGTTAAATGATGATATTAAAATGAAATTTTGTAGCTGCTTTTATACTCCAATCTAATGATTAATGAACAATTTTTTTGATCAAAATTCTAAAAAAACATTGCTGATCAAGCTTAAAAAAATTGTTTTGGAAATTTCTGAATTGATAATTTTAAAAAAGAATTTTGATATTTTTTGCAAATTATTATTCAAATCCCCTCCATATTTATTTTTGTTGCTGTTTTTTAATGATGGTTAAAAAAACAAAAACATTAAATCATTTATAATTGACCAAATAACAGCTTAACACTATTATTTGTCTGCACTCAACTTGTATTTTTTTATGTCATTTACTTGCTTGAAGCATTTGTTTAATATTTTTTATATGTAATGTTTCAGTTCAACTGCTTTTTACTTTTACAAAATGAAAAAAATATTGCAGCTTAAAATTTTGTTATTGTATACAAAAAACATGTACTTTAATATTTTTTATTTTGATGAAAAACAAAAACAACATTTTACCAGATATATTTATTTAAAATTACAAAAAAATTCCACCTCCTCATTTTTAGAGATTTAAAATTTTCCAATGCTTTCTTTCAAAACTGGAAAAGAACGTAAAAATGAATACAGATTTCTTTGTTTCTCTGTCTTGCCCAATAAAAATATGCAACCTTGTACTTTTGATTGAACTCAAAATTGTATTTCTTTTCATTTTTTTGATTTTTTCGTTGGTTTTTCAACCTTTAAAGTTTAAGGTATAATTTCGATTCAATGCCCTTTTTTAAATGTGGCATTTGAATAAATTTTGGAAAGCTTTGTTGTTAACTGCAACAAAGCAAATATTTCTTTTTTTTAACAATTTAACAGTAATTTTATATAACCGCAAATTTCTAACTAAAATTATAATCGACCAAAAGTAATTACCGTAATCATTTGTTACAAAAGCTTTTTTCATCCGTTTTTTGCAATACTGTATTTGAGCTATTTAATGTAACAACTAAATGATTACGATAATGTAATGGATGGCAAAATATCATAATTTTTTAGTGTTACAAAAAAAAATGGTGTTGAAAAATTAACTGATTTTGCGATAATTTTTCTTCCATTTCCACATTCGGTAAAATTGTTTCATTTTTGTAACGGCCTAAACCAAGGTTGATTTTGTAGAAAGAAAGAAACTTTTATCTCGCAACAGCACTAATTTAGATTTTTTAAAAACAAAAATTCTTGCAAAAATTTGAGCTCGTTTTTTTAAAATAGAAAAAACAGTAATTCAAACATGGCGTAATTTTTAAATTAAAATAAGCATCGATTTAAGTAATGATAAAAACTACCAGAAAGTAACGCCTTTGACATTTTTTGCATGTTTATTATTTTTTGGAAGTAAAAATTAGGATTCTGAAATGGATTATTTTAGTATAAAAAACTGAATGCTTAATTTTGTTAAAAAATTTGGACATTTTTTATGACTCGTAATAGTGGATTATCAGGGAAAAAAACTGATAATTCGTTATAGCTATCATAGATTTGAATATCTGATATTACAATAAATTTTTTATTTTACCTACTTACTAAAAAATATTAAAGCATGAGCAACTTTTATTGAATTGGCTGAAGTTGTTTTTTTGTTCCCCGAATTATTAAAAACTGTTATTTAAAAACAAAAAATAATAATTTGCAATTTTTTGGGATACTGTATTTGAGCCATTTATAAAAGAAAAAGGAACAGGAAAAATTGATCTCTTTTTTTTGCTAAAACGGTAGAAGCTTTTAAATATGTGTTATTACATTTGCTTTGTTTTTTCTGATGAAACCGCAAATTTTGCAACTTTTTTAAAAGCATTTGTTGCAATGATTTAATTAAAATTAAAAAAGGCAACAATCGATATTCTAAAATCGAAGTAATCCTAATTCATTACAGTATACACAAAACAAAAACAGATAAAGAAAATTATTGCAATGTTGGCTTTTTTTATTATTTGTTTGCCTTGGTTTTAAAGCAAGGCGATCCAAAATTTATTCAAAATTGCCACATGGGCTTTTTGCGCCTTGGGCGAATTAAATTTTTACCTTTTGGTAATTAAACCAAAGTAAAGTAGTCCCAAAAATATTTGTACAAAACCAAAAATGCGCAAAAGAACAAGTTCACTTTTTTTCTTTTTTGGATCAGAGAAACAAAGAAAAAGAAACACAAAAAATGATTTTTCTTTTTTTAAAAAAGAAGCAAAAAGCTTTAAAGAAAAAAAACAGCCAAAAAAATTTTTCTTTAAAAAAGGTGGATTTGTGGCTTTTTAAAATTTAAAGTTTAATGTTTACAAATTTTGTTTTTTTCATTCAAAATCTACCTTTTTTGCTTTTCACTTTTCCTTTTTTGCCGTTATTCTTTTTTCGTTTTCATGTGAGACAAAAAAGAAGAGGCCTGTTCGCTTGGGGTCATACCGCAGTGAAAGCACGCCATCCCGTCCGATCTGGCAAGTTAAGCACTGCTGGGCTCGATTAGTACTTGGATGGGAGACCTCCTGGGAATCTCGAGTGCTCCAAGCTTTTTTCATTTTAAAATTATGTTTTTGTAATTTTTTAGTTAAATTTCTTCCCAAAATTAATTGCATCAAATTCCAAAAAGCTGCAGCAACTTTAAAAAAGAAAATGCGATCATTTTGAGGGAAAATGAAATCACAATTTGTTTTACAGTAATCATTCAAAAACAAGTGAATACAAACAAAAACAGCATCATAAATTTAAAAAAAAACAAGAAAAAGATGTGTTTAAATTTATTACAGCATGAAAAATAGAAAATACACTTTCGATATTTTTTAACAATTTTTTGCCTTGCTTTAAAAGCGTGGCTTTCCAAAATTTATTTAAATTCACCACAGATTTTGTCCGGGCGCCGAATTTTTACCTCAAACTTATTGGGTAATTAAACCAAAGAAAAAGTGGTATTTTGAATAATTATTCAAAACCAAAAATGCATCAAAAACAAGGTGCACATTTCTTCTTTCATCGGTTAGAGAAAAAAAGAAAAAGAAAAAAATAGTAGACCTCTCTCTTCTGTTTAAAAAAATTCTGCTATGAAAAAGACACAACTTTCTCCCCTTTAAAAAAACGTGCTTTATTGTTGATTGATGCAACTAAAACATCACATAATTTTTTGCTGTTAAATTTTCTTTCTCCGATAAATATTTATCTATTTTCATGTTTAAAATTGTAACCTTTTTTATTCTTTTTTCAACATTACAATACTTTTACGAAATTTTTGTTTTACACTCAGCTACGAATTAAATCACAAATTTTTCATAACTGTCAAAATGTGAAATCGAAAAAAATTTAAATAAATAAAATACTTTTTAAGTTTGTTCAGCTAAAAGTACTGTAATTTCAGTTTTTAATAAAAAAAAACTTTTGGGGATACCGTTGCCGTAGAGTGATATTAATGACAGCTGATCTTCAATTCGTTGCAACTTGGGAGCAGGCATAATATGCCATAAAACCCAAGTTGAAACTAATTCAGCACATTAAAATGAACAAAAAAAATGCAATTTGAAAAGTTTTTAAATTGAAAAATGAAAAATTTTGTTTTTCACCTAATACTGTAGAATACTGTATTAGCTGATCTTTAATTAATTGCAACTTGGGAGCAGGCATAATACGCCAAAAAATCCAAGTTGAAACTAATTTAACACATTAAAATGAACAATTAAATACAATTTGTAAAGTTTTTAAAATGAAAAATGACAAATTTTGGTTTTCATCGATTACTGTATTAGCTGATTTTCAATTAATTGCAACTTGGTTTTTATTAATTATGAATTTGATTTATGCATTGTTGTTAATAATGATTTTCTATTTTTTATACTGTAAGAAATTTACAAAGTTTTTTTTCATATTTTGTTACATTTGTTCGATATTAGCATTTCATGTGATTACTGTAATTAAACATTCCCTTAAAATAATCGCATTTTCTTTTTTAAAGTTGCTGCAGCTTTTTGGAATTTAATGCAATTAATTTTGGGAACAAATTTGACAAAAAAAATTACAAAAATATAATTTTAAAATGAAAAAAGCTTGGAGCACTCGAGATTCCCAGGAGGTCTCCCATCCAAGTACTAATCGAGCCCAGCAGTGCTTAACTTGCCAGATCGGACGGGATGGCGTGCTTTCACTGCGGTATGACCCCAAGCGAACAGGCCTCTTCTTTTTTGTCTCACATAAAAAAGAAGAAGAAAAGGAAAGTTGAAAAAAGTGTGAAAGTGAGAATAAAAAAAAGGAAAGGGAAATGCAAAAAAAGATTGGTTTGAAATGAAAAAAACAGAGATTTGTAAACATTACTACTTAAAATTATAAAAAACCACAAATCCACCTTTTTTAAAAGTCCCTCAAATAAATGGAGAATGTTCTTTAGTTTGTGCGTTTGATGTCACGCTTTTATTTTTTCATTCACAAAACGAAAAACGAAGAATAAAAACGAAAAATTTGCATGCAACAGCAAACAATGAATTCAAACGTTGCCCTGCAAATACTGTTATGCGCAAACTCATGCACTTTAATATAATTTGCATGAGATTGTGAGTGAAGAAATGGTAAATATACAAATTTATTATTAGCATAAACTATTCAACAAAGCAAATCAAATCATTTTGTATTTTCGTTTAAACAGATTGCACCGTCGAACGTGTTTTCTGTATTTTTTTCTGTGACTGTAGCTATTTTCAACAGTTCACTTATAAATTTTGCTACGCGGTTTGGAGCGTCCAATTATTTGGTTAATCCTCTCTTTGTTGTGTGTTTGCTATTAAAATGTGATTGAATCTTTAATTTTTTGTTGTAAGCCTGTGAAATAGTAAAGTCTAAAAATGCCAAATAGAAAAATTGCAAAAAAAACCTTTTCAAGAAGCTGCTCATAAAAAAGAACTAAAAAGAAGACAAACAGAAAGGCAAAGAAATAATCCTGTTGAGCAAACCTCTGAACAAAGAGAATTGAAAATGAGCGCAAACGACAAAGGATTTTGTCTCATAATCGAGAACAATTATCAGAAGCTGAAAAAGCCGGAAGAGTTGAAATAGAAAGATTGTAATTAGAAGCTCAAATTTGTTTTTTAAAAAATAGTTCTATAGTTTAAACTAGACGCTTGCGGGCCGAAGGCCCGCTTTATCCCTAGTGAATAAAAAAGAAAAGAGAAGGGTTGTTGCAAATAATGAAAGAAAAAATGATTGCAATAAATTTTAAATTTTCGAAAAAAATGTTAACTAAAAGGATATTATTAATATCATCATTAACAGAAACAAATATTTAGTGTTTTTAAAATAATGCATATTTTTAAGGGAGGAAATTTGTGCCTTTTTTGCCCATTCAAAGCAGTTTTTTTAAACAGAAGAGAGAGATCTATTTTTTTCTTTTTCTTTTTTTCTCCAGCCAAAGAAAGAGAAGAAATGCACCTCTTTTTCTGTGCATTTTTTGTCTGGAATAATTATTTAAAATACAACTTTTTCTTTGGTTTAATTACCCAAAAAGTTTGAGGTAAAAATTCGGCGCCCAGACAAAATCTGTGGTGAATTTAAATAAATTTTGGAAAGCCATGCTTTTAAAGCAGGGCAAATAAACATAAATAAAAAAGTTCGAAAAGAACAGCAATTTTAAAAAGGCATAAATTTATGATTAAAACAATAACAGAAATCAGTTTTGGGGAAAATTACTGGTAACTTTTTTGAACTTCTGCTTAAAAAGAAACCAATAAAAAAGATTTAATGGAAAAATCACAAAATTTATCCTTTTTCAAAAATTTGCCTTGTTGATGCAACTTAATCATTTCTTTATTAAAGATTCATCACTTTCTTGTATTTTAAAATAAATTAAAAATTTTTTAAACGTGACTTTATTCCAAATTGCTTATTTTTAAAGTTTCTTCTAAAATATGTTGTAAAATAGATGAAGACCGTAATCACTTTTTTGTTGGAAATTACTTTAATTATTTTTAAATTTTTGTGTAAACAAAACGATTTAATTTTGTTTGTAATAATAAAACACGGTATTTCGTATTCAAAGTGAAAAATATTAATATTGTATTTTTGAGTAAAATAATATCGAAGTGCGTTTGCAATTTTTGTAATTTTTTTGGGATACTGTAAGTTACATATTTACCGAAAACTATTAAAATACACCATTTTTTTGTAAAACCAAAAATTTTTTCTTTCCCTCGACAGTAGGGTAAAAGCAACTATATTCTCGCGACGGTCTAAACGTATAACAGTTGGGGTGTTTTGTAAAAGCTGCGACGGTCTAAATGGCTTTAGATTTCGACCGTCGAGAATATGCTTAATTGTCTCCTCCTGGGTCTAGTAAAAATATTTATCTTAAATTTTGCCATCATTTTGGTGTAGTTTTTCAAGGGAATGTTTAAAATTGTAATATTTTTGGGCTGATCCTGAATTTCAGGAAATAACAAAAATTTACACAATCTTTTTAAAAAACTTCGTCATCATTTTACGGTAGTTTTTCAATGGGTGAACATTTTAAAATTTTTAGTGGTTTAGACCGTTGCGAGAATATAGATGATATTCTCGCGACCGTCAAAATTATGAATGCTTTAAGATTTTTTCATTTTTTAATTGTTGAAAATTTAAAGAATATTGTTTCATTTTTAAAAACTAATAAAGATTCAGCAACTTTTGCCACAAATTTTATTATAATCTAACATTAACTTTTTTGAGGTTATAAGAAATAAAGCAGATTAAACCATTTATCTGTAATATGCAAATACGGTGTGTTAATTTTTGTAAAAAAAGTTTGACAGATGTTGTGAATATTTTTTCTTTTTTACACATACTGTAAAAGTAACAATTGTTTTAATACTAACAAATGGTGACAGTTTGAATTTTTTGTATTAAACACTTTAAAATATTTTTTGATTTACTGTAAAAGAAGAGATCAACAAAGAGAATCATTATAATTGCTTGTGGTAAAAAACGTTTTTAATTAATTTGGTTACTGTAGCCATTACAGAAACTTTTATGCTTAAAGGAGAATAGCAACAAATTGAAAAAATCTCAT
Organism: Panagrolaimus sp. LJ2414; assembly: GCA_024447195.1. NCBI lineage: Eukaryota > Metazoa > Nematoda > Chromadorea > Rhabditida > Panagrolaimidae > Panagrolaimus > Panagrolaimus sp. LJ2414. The sequence goes on along the minus strand of JAMRXY010000236.1, from coordinate 2,822 downwards.
CCAAGTCGAATTTTCACCATTTTACGCTGTAACATACAACACTTAGACAGTTGGGATCTTCCCTTACGCGACTTTATGAGCTTATCTTAGACCTAAGGCTTTATCTCAGACATTATCTAAGACATTATCTCAGACATTATCTTGGACCCTTTTTCTGCCCTGACAAATCTGTGAGATATATTTATGCAAATTTCTTGGGACCAGGTAAAACATAGTTATTTGAATCTGGTCCCAACATAAAAAATTCTGCAATTTTATCAGGTATTGAAATAGGACCCTTTTTCTGACCTGACAAATCTGTGAGATATATTTATGCAAATTTGTTGGGATCAGGTAAAACATAGTTATTTGAATCTGGTCCCAACATAAAAAATTCTGCAACTTTATTGGGCATTGAAATAAATGTTGTAATTATATCACGTATTTTGCAAAACATAACTAAACTGAGGATTTGGGAAATGATCAAAATTTGCATAAACTTTGTTTGCTGATTTTTTCGCATCATTCTATTGTAGTTTTTAAAGGAAAATTTTAAAAGTGGAATTTTTTGGGTAAAAAAGTGTGGAATCTGGAAATGATAAAAAAGTAAGTTTTATGAATTTTGACGTTATTTAAGGGATTCTGGAAGTGATTAAAATTTGCATAAAATTTGTTTGTTGACTTTTGCCATCATTTTAGTGTAGTTTTTCAGGGGGGAATTTAAAAAGGGAAATACTTTTTGAATAAAAAAATTATGGATTCCAAAAATAATAAAATGGCAAAAGTCAATATGAAACACAAATATCAATAACCAAATGCCTTTCTCAAATAAGTAAGCAAGGCATTTGGCTACCATATAAAAACTGATTTGTTTTGTTCATGCCAAAAGTCGACATGAAACACAAATTTTTACAAACGACAAAAAAAATAAAGGTGATCCAAATATCGACTTATGGAATAAATGGCATAAAAAATGCAAATTATACGAGTTAAATGCATGAAAATAGAATATGCATTTCATCTATAACTCTATCCAATGAAGGATAAAGTCAAAAATAAAATGCAAAACATGCAAAAACCCATATAAAATGGATTCATTTATACTTTTTTTCCATTAAAAAAGTCGATATGAAACACAAATATTTCATATAAAAACAGATTATCCAATCTTCAGCTAAGTCTCAACAGATCGCAGCATAAACGCTGCTCTACTGAGAACAACACTGAGACCAGTAATCAAGTCGTTTGCAAGAAATCTTACACCCCGGCACTTAACCTTAGTAATAAGGCTTTGTCAAAGGAATCGGATTTACCCAATTCCTTCGGGACATATAATGGGGCAGTACTACATTCAAAAATAAAGAATGCATATAGAAGCCATCTCGACACCGAGATGCAAATATATTATTGCTTTGTCTAGGATGGATTCTGACTTAGAGGCTTTCAGTCATAAGCCACCAGACGTAGCATCACACCATTATTCTATCGAATAAGTGTATATACCAAATGTCTGGACCTGCGGTTCCTCTCGTACTAAGCAGGACTACTATCGCAATAAACACATACAGAAGGGTAAAACTAACCTGTCTCGCGACGGTCTAAACCCAGCTCACGTTCCCTATTAGTGGGTGAACAATCCAACGCTTTACGAATTCTGCTTCGTAATGATAGGAAGAGCCGACATCGAAGGATCAAAAAGCAACGTCGCTATGGACGCTTGGCTGCCACAAGCCAGTTATCCCTATGGTAACTTTTCTGACACCTCTTGCTATAAACTTCATATTCCAAAAGGATCGATAGGCCACGCTTTAACGGTCTGTATTCGTACTGAGAATCAAGATCAAGAATACTTTTCTCCTTTTAGTCTACGTGAGGTTTCTGTCCTCACTGAGTATTCCTTAGGACACCTGCGTTACTATTTGACAGATGTACCGCCCCAGTCAAACTCCCCGCCTGACAATGTCATCAGTGCGGATCATATTCTTTTCAAAAAAGAATATTTAAATCAAAAAGAATTTTCAAAAGAAAAATCTCCGTATTACTGAATAAGTAAAGAGTCGATAAAAGTAGGGGTATTTCACCGTTGACCGAAGTCTCCCCCTTATACTACACCTCTTATGACTCTTCACAAAGTCAGACTAGAGTCAAGCTCAATAGGGTCTTCTTTCCCCGCTGTAATTACCAAGCCCGTTCCCTTGGCTGTGATTTCGCTAGATAGTAGATAGGGACAGTGGGAATCTCGTTAATCCATTCATACGCGTCACTAATTAGATGACGAGGCATTTGGCTACCTTAAGAGAGTCATAGTTACTCCCGCCGTTTACCCGCGCTTAAATAAATTTCTTTAGATTAACATTCAGAGCACTGGGCAGAAATCACAAATAGTCAAAGCATACAAACGCCTTCTATTTGCTCTGTTTTAATTAGACAGTCGGATTCCCCGAGTCCGTGTCAGTTCTAAGCTAATCGTTAAGTGTATATTGACGTTTTATACGTGATGAATAAAACAAGTTTTAAAGATCCACAATACAAGTTAAACACTAGTCCAAGTTCATTCCGAAGAAATTCCTCAAACATGATTCAACTCATAAAGTTTCATTTAAAAACCCAATATACTCGATTCTTAGAGCCAATCCTTTTCCCGAAGTTACGGATCTAATTTGCCGACTTCCCTTACCTACATTATTCTATCGACCAGAGGCTATTCACCTTGAAAACCTGATGCGGAATAAGGTACGGCTATGGAATACATTATTAGGGATCCCTCATATTTTCAAGGGCCATATATAGTAATCAGAACATAACAAAAACCGTTATGCTTTTCAATACCTTTAACCATATCT